>JASGXE010009574.1:0-28584 GCA_030068105.1 Sinentomon sp. SZTP_YWyxl
TAAAACACCAAAGCCTACAAAATTCTTACTGAGGACCTTATACAAAAAGACTGTATACTCAGGACTCCATTTTTACGTATATCAATTACAAGGTACTAATTAAAAATGAGGTTCAGATGATTACGTCCAAATGAATTGATGTCATTTCAAAGTAGGTATATTTAAAATCATTCAAAAATATCTATTTATCATTATTGGTTCCACGCTGAAGATATTACAGAACATGGGATTTGAGATAAACCTCGCTCGAACCTGAACGATGACGTATAATGAGTTGCTGCGGAATCGTGAAGAGCAAAAAAGAACACTATTACAACCGGTTGTACTTTGCACTGATTTTTCCATCGAACTGTACTGTCCCAAAACGACGCACGGAAACCAAAAACGCAATGAATAGTTTAAGATATGCAAAAATGAACGGCCAGGTTTGTAAAAATTACAACATTTTTTGTCTTATTTTGTACAGACATTTACAAATGCTGGCACACCACAAATCATATTTCGTATGAGAGCCAAAATACAAGGTGCCCCAAGTGTACTCGTAAAGGATACCAGCGCTATCATTTGTCTCGCGATAAGTCTGTCATCCACCACAAAATCAACCAGTCAATCTTTGACGGACCTTTTGTGTAGTTGAATTTGCTGGCTTGTATACATGTTGGGCCAGGGAATCTCAGCAATTTCTGTTAGATTGAAGCCAAAGTGGCACAAACGGTTGATTTCCCAATGATAAAATTGGGTCGTTCAGTCTCGTGGTCACGCAGCACAGGGTGAGCAGTCCCTGTATGGCCATTGCAATGGCTGGCCAGTCAGAGATAGCTTCATGGGGCACCGTGTGTGACACAAATAAATCGGACCTTTGATTTTGTTTATGCAGGTGTGGCTGTTGCCGCAGGATTTGGTTCTACTTTTCACCTAAGCATTTACGTCGGAGAGATCTGGTCTGGGTAAAGTTGCGGGTAAAAGCGCTGCCATGTATTTCTCCATCTGATTTTGCATTTTACCCGCAATTGCGGGTAAAATTAGGACCACATCTCTCCAACGTTATTAGACTTGCTGTTCCTGATTAACAAGACCGCGAAAAGTCACAACCACAACTTAGAGGTACATACAGGGTGTTTCAAAAATCCCGCGCAATCTGAAATTTTTCATGCAGCTCAACATTTCGACGGTCATTTTTAATGTCCTAACCTTCGACGTTTTTGTTTTTTTTATTTTGTTTCGGACTCTTGTTACCATCAGGGCAGCAAAGCCATAGAGCCCCATATGGTGTCTCAGTGAATGCAATTGCATGCATGTCTGTGCACACAGGAAATCACAGTGCATGTGAAAATACAGTAAAAAATGATCACATTTCTGCCTTTCCCCTAATGCGTATGCAACGCGGAAAATTTAAACCATCCAAATGGCACAGCAGATTGTTTCAAGAGAGGCTCGAAGGTGACGTAAAAATTCCGGCCTTGCCCCTTCTGCGTATGCAACACGACAAATTCCAACCATGCATGTTGCATAGCAGATTGTTTCAGAGGGGCTGGAGGACATGTTTCTCTACTGTGCCCCTTCTGCGTATGCAACAGGCAAATATAAGTTTTCCGCGTTGCACACGCAGAAGGGGCAAGGCATAATTTAATAATTTTTGACTGAATAAATTTCTGACTGTTAAATAATTTCTGCAAAGCCATGCATGCACTTGGTACGAACTGAGATACCATGAGGGCTTTTGTAGCTTTGCTGCCTCTATGGTAACCAAAAGGTCGAAAGAAATTAAAATTAAACAAATTAACAAAATAGAAACGAAACGTCAAACGTTGGGACATCGAAATTCACCCTCGAAATGTTGAGCTGCATGCAAGATTTGCGGTAGCGCGGTTTTTTTAAACACCTTGTACAACAACCCATTGCAAAAAGGTTCCCTCTATGCCAGTCTGGCACAAAACTGCTGAGGGTTTTGGGAATGCAATTTTGACAGTCGAGAAATTGACTAAACTTAGAGGTACATAAACAACCCATTACAAAAAGGATCCCTCTATGCCAGACTGGCACAAAACTGCTGAGGGTTTTGGGAATGCAATTTTGACAGTTGAGAAATTTAAACTTAATTATACAACCCATTGCAAAAAGGTTCCCAAAAATATGAGTTTGTGGATATCCGATCTAGTTATTCATAATCATGCATGACGATTACAATCTAATCGTATACGTTTTGAAGGAACTTTGTAAGATAACACAAATAGATATTTTACCAACTAGAAAATTCATATTTTACACTTTCAGCTTCTTGACTACGTATCCTTTCAGAATGATTTACAAAAGTGTGTGTTGAAATCTAGAATTAAATCCAGAAGATCCTTCAGTGATTGATAATTCTTGCTGTCGCAGAGTAAAGTGATATGGGTCTGGGATTGCGGGAAAAAGAAGGAGACTTCTTGACCATCGAAGGGTTTTGGGTCATTGGAGGTCAACCTTGGAGGAAAAGAGATGAAAAAGCTATGACTGATGGTTGTGGTTGGGTCAGAGCTGATACCAGGTGGGCATGGTTTTGTCGTAAAATTCCCCTCAAATCAAAACCGAAGATGACCTCTTGAGGTGGTTCCCCTGCAGGCCGTTGATCAGAGTGGACCATTACCTGCGGGTGAGCAATTCTTTGGTTTTAAATTTAGGCAACTTATTTGTGTCCTTGACCGTTTAAATTTCAAGGACGATGGCTTCTGCGGCTCTTTCTTCATATTTCTTAATTGAAGCAAAGCTATCCAATCTGACAAACCCCCAACCCTCATCACTACTGCTTGGTGTTTGCGTCCATTGTTAGTTGTCAACCTGTTGATCGGTGTCTGCCCAACTTGGCCGCTAAATTGCTGCTCCGATTGCAGTCAGAGAAAGTAAAAAATATGTAACCAATAAATTGATGGACAGTCACGACATAGATGCTGATCCGAAAGGCGCAGAAATGGCATGTTGAAAAACGGCAATGAGCTTTGTCGGAAGGCTCGGTTTCATTCGATAAAAAGTTGTGGGGATAATTGAAAATTTTCAATTTCCTCTGCGACCCACTTTTGTAATTGCTGTTTTCAATACTTTTCCCGAGGAAACAAATTCTTCCGACTTTTCCCTCCAACAGAAGAGGTGGATTTAAAACACGATTCGCAGGCAGACAGCGTTTTCATCGAAACAGGAACGAACCGTGACTTTTAGCAAGAACATCCGATCACCGCTTTCGACGAAAAATTAAATTCTTTTATACGCAGAGTCCGGGGTCGTCATCTGCGGGGGCAGGACAGCCACCACCAGTCCAGGTTCACTTTCCCCTGACATGTGCATTTGGCTCGTCAAAGTGGGAAATTTGACCTCCGATCATGAATATTGCACTCAAACATGACCCGAAATTTCAAAATTTCTTCAGCTTCAGGGGACCCTGCGTCCTCTGACCCCCAGCTGGAGCTCTGCCCTCGGGTCACCTCTGGGGCTCCGCCTCAGATCGCCCAAAGGGTTGGTGCTCAACTCCTTCCCTGTTGTTTCCCCCACTGCGAAATAACGCCTCTGAATTTATGAAACTGATTTTGTGCCGAAAGCGGTATGCGGAAAAGTGTGTCCCGTTTAGAAAGAGCAGTGGTGAAAGCCCATTACGTACACTGAAACACTCCTATTTGCTGGCTACACGAATCTGAAAAAAGAGGGCCTGCGGCCAATAAGTAGGCAATAAATGTTGATCAAGTGCACAATAAGCATGCGGCCTTTCGTGGTGACACCCAGTTTTTTGCAACATGCAGATGTGCAAACCAATTATTTGCAACTTACGTGTTAACGCAAGGCCCACGAGCAATCCCAGAGTATCCAGATCAAATACATTGACAGAATATGTGATACGATGGCCTTAGATAGCATAATCATCAGTAGGTACAATTTCCAGAAAATTATAAATTATTATATCCTACGTCCTTTTGAAGCATAACACCAAAAATCAGACTTCTTGGTACGTATACAACAATCACGAGCCTCGCAGCTTTCCGAACCCCTCTCTCTGGAAGGGCTATATGAAAAGGCTGCATGTCGAACAGAACACCACAGGTACCTATGCTGATTTTTGTGACAATTTCTGCGAGTTTGAAGATTGTGAGAATAGATGCTATACTAAATCTGCTGACCAGTTTCTGTTGCAGCGACCGAGTTGATGGAAAGTTGAAAATAGTTTTTAGCAGTGCATGGTAGTTTTTAGCAGGCTTTTGACCGGTACGGAAAAAACAATGTTGTTCAGTTCAGGTATAAACTGCACTCGTAATATCCATGGAAAACAGGAAAGTTTTCGGGGAAAAGACAGCCCGTTGTATTTCAGAATACTCAGACATTCAAAATACTCGGGCCATAGGCGATTTTTGTCAGACTATTGAAGCACGGGGCAATGTTATTCCCCATCTAGTACGCGCTGTTAAATGCATTCCTTCGTGTAATGTGTTTTGCGGCGCATGTGAAATGAGGAATTACATTGCCCCGTGCTTTCAAAAGTCTGAAAAAATCGCAGAACTCGCAATCTGGGCCTGCTAAAATAGCAAAAAAATTACCTTGTTTATATTTTCAGCCGGTCTTAGGGATATTTACTTCAGTAACTTTCTTCAGCAAAATAACTTCAGAACAGTCTTCGAAAATATTTTTCGAAAACTGTTCAAACCATGTCCCTAACTGTGTTTCTTAAATCGCAGCAACACAGGAGAAATTTGCAGCAGAGAAAAATTAAAATGTTAAAAAAAAATTTTAGTTTTTATCAAATTTCCACTGCCGAAAATTTAGTGGCTAAAGATGAATACACTGGGAATAAATGCCACATGAAAGGAAAGAGATTTCAAGGATTTTCCACTGGATTCGTGGATACCTATTCTCCAGCTGTGCTTTGAAATTTGAATCTGTTCTAATTTTGGTATTATTGCCATTCGAGGCCATCGTAAGCTCCTCAGGTGAATTTGACACAATTTTTGCAGTGCAGAAATGTTTTCTCCGCCTCCGGTCAAAGGTACTCATTCATACACTGCGAAAGTCCTGGCATTTAATGAGGTCAATTCTCTCGCCTTCAGAACAGCGATCTGTGTATTTACAATGTTGAGAGTGATAAAGGGTTGACTTCAGAAGGAGAAATTGGAAAACCTTATATTTCAGTCTTGAGAAGGAATGAAGGCAGAAGAGTTGCTGAGGTATGACCCTCCGATAGGAAAGTCGGAGTTTTGTAACGTGGACCAGCACGCGATGTGTTTCCATCAACTCGCCTGCAACTCGACACAAGAACGATCGCAGCATGGATTACAATTATTTTTGGTTATCACTACAAAGATGAATTTACAACGTATACAAATGTATTCTTGGAAACAGAGTAAAGCTACAATCGACCAAATTATCCGACTTTTTTTACATTTACAAAACACTTACCACATCTCAATTCACAGGTTAGAGCACATTTTTACACAAAAACTTCACGTAAAAATTGTCAAGAGTGTGGACCGAATGCATAGACTCTGACGTAAACTGGGTCCAAAATATCACGCTAGTCTCGTGTCTTTTTATAACCAGGGCGTCACAGCATCGATCGATTGCGTCCATGAGATTTTACGTACGGCGTTCCAGAATTAGACACTGGGAGGCAGGGGTCTTCAAAATCAATGAATAATTAATACTGCTTTGCAAAAACAATAACGACAGCAAAATGCACACAAAGAAGAATCGGCAACCAACAACCAACTTATCACGTGCGTACGCAAACGTCATGCGTACCAAATGCAGCAGCACTGACGTACAGAAGCAAGCACACAGAAACGTAGACGCAGCACGAAACCACGCGTAGGACGAACGAGCGTAGGACAAACGAGCTTAGGACGAACTGGGCCTTTGCCGCACAACCAACGATAAGTAATTGTCGAACACCGGAAGGGGGCGTGGCCGGCAAACGAAACAAGACTGAGCACGTTTGCAAAAATGCGATTTGAAACGTCAAGCGAGGACAGGAACAACAACGTTTTGAGAACGGCAAGCGGGGTCGCAACGCAACCCCGGACAACGTTTGACGCGTTTGTCTTTTGTGTTATACGGTGGGGGCGTGGTTACTGTGGGGGCGTGGCTTAGGTGGGCGGTTCCGAGCCTTCGGGGCTTTGCATTGCGTCGTCTCCGTCACCTTTCGTCTTGTTCTCTTTCTTCCACTTCATCCTTCGATTCTGGAACCAGATCTTGATCTGACGTTCGGTCAGGCAGAGGGCGTGTGCTATCTCGATTCGTCTCCGCCTGGTGAGATAACGGTTAAAATGGAACTCTTTCTCCAATTCTAAGGTCTGATAGCGGGTGTAGGTTTGTCGGCCACGTTTTCGTTCTGAAACATAAGAAAAACATCAAGAATTAACAATAAATAAGGCTCCATCGTAAGCCACGTCAGAATGGTCAGATTTTTTCATCAGACTTGTTCAGATCGTCTGTCCAGAACAGATTGTCACGTGCAACAATGATGGGCAATCATCAATGCTCCAATGATGTTGGGACCGGTGACTGGGGCAGAACGAACTGAGGCAGAAGTGGACTGAGGCAGAATTTTTGCATTTTGGGGCTGATTTTTTTTAATTTCTCCGGGTTAAGTTAGGTCAGGTTAGGTTCAGTTGAGTTTGGACAGGTGTAAGCTACAACCTCCCATGCAAAAACTCCCTCCAAAATTCCCTCCTTTGTCCATTTCTACCTCAGTCCACTTCTGCCTCAGTCCGTTCTATCCCAGTCCCCCGATCCCCAATGTTTTACTTTGCTCATTGTTGCAATTGACAATCTGTTTTGGAAAGATGATCTAAAAAAAGTCTTATGCAAAACTTCTGTGCATCCGCGGTGAATCCATGCGTTGGTCCTCAGGGCCACATCAGAATCATACACTCCAAACACGAGGTTTTCGTTTGGAACACCTTTCTAAGTCCCAGGCTTCGATGGAACGTGTTCTCTTCGACGCATTTTGGAACACGAAATGTGTTTTAGAACAAAATTATTTCTCTATCGCAGATATACGAATAGAACACCTATCGATTTGGAACACTCCAAACACTACAAATATAGGTATATAAGCGTTCCAAATATGGTCAGAGGAAAATAGTGTTCCTGTAACACATTCCGTGTTCCAATTATCTTCCGAAATGGACACTTTCATCCAAGACCGTGTTAAAAACATGTCCCAAACGGGAACATCTATTTAGTGTGTATCTGCAATGTTATCGCATTAGCAATTATCACAAGGATCCTCGTGTTGTTGAAGTCCCCGATAGTCAACAGAATTCATACGCATGCATAACCTGTCGCATTAAGAAAGTGAAGCGAAGAATGTTTTTTTCTTCTACTGAGAAACCTATAGGTATTATGGGAGCATTGCATCATCCTGTCAGTCATATGGGAAATGAAAATATCCAAAAAAGGCCATTCAAACAATCGATAAACTTAATATGTTTTGAAGATGCGCAACGTGGAAAATGGGGAAAGATCGACAAACACGCCTGTTGATTAAGGCAATACAGAACGTGAGTGGGGATTTCAAATGAATTTTCAAAATATCTGATTTTTTGACAGTCTTTCTGATGATCCGACATTCAAATGTTAACGGCGTTTTCAGCCGGACTGCCGGACTGAAAAACTTGCAATTCTTTCGAGAAAATAATCCAAAATAACCAGCACGTATTGTGGCCTTAGCGCCCAAAAACACGCCTCCCAGAAGGAGACAGGAGCATGAATTCTCTCGGAACAATCAGGGAAGACAATAGACATTTGACAGGAAATTAATGCCGTTCCAGATTCGTAATGCCCTAATCAAACTCCAGGTTCTTTATTACAGTTTGATTTTCATGAAAGAAAAAACACTTGATCTGATTAAAATAACAGAATAACCGTACAAAATTAAAAGGCAAGGAAGAAACAAAGGAGGCCGGCAGATAGGGCCACAAGGCCGCAGGAGGACGTGAAAAATACCCTTGGCTGTAGATGCCCCATGAATAGATATATTTTTGGTATGGTTTGGATAAAAACGAGCATTGGTTTCGAACTTGTATATAAGGTGAGGTTATACGAAAATCATGCTGTAGCTCAGGTCAACATGTGGTATGCCTCCATCATGGTTGGGAAGCAAATAGGATTTAGCATTTGTTCCATTCGACATGCAAGAAAAAATTGCCTATCCAAAATTTCCTCGACCAATCAATCAAACTCAACTGTTGTCGGCTTTGCGGACCAATCGGAGCATCGCAGCTTCGGGCGCCGCACATGGTAAGTTTGAGTGATGTTTCGTTGATGAAAAGAAAGACACAGGAACGAAAATTTATGAAAAAAGAACTGCTGCAGAGACTGCCCTGTCACGCAACGAAAGACTACAATAAGAGTAATAAGACCAAAGACAGGAGGGACCGGACGGATCGGTACTAAGCGATAAATAATGATAGCTTTAAAAGCGGGATTATATTATAGGATGCCTGCATATCCGGAATTACACGCAGAAAGAACATTTCAGCGGGTTTCGTCAAAGCATGTGACGGACAGAAATCAGACGTTTGCGCGTGGATTATGCTGATTTTTTGGGAAAAGTTGTTAAGGAAGCTGGCTGAAAGATGCAGAACTTTGTTGAAAATTCAACTGGCTAAGCAAAAAAGGACAGCCATGTCAGAAGCACTGATTTTATGCCCTCTCCAGACGACGTTCCTCCACCCTGGTATATTCGTATTCAAAATCACGTTAAGTTTGTTTGGTAGCAATTGTGGTCTTTTTTGAGAAACTGATTCATTCTTATCCATTTTATTTGCTACCCTTAAAATGCATGCTTGCAACTTATGAATGAACTATAGATATGCTCCAACCAAAGGATAGTTCGCTCACTGAAAAACCCCGCAGGCATATTTACCCGAGGCTCGAATGCATATACCTGCGACCAGTTTGTTCATATACATACATAATGAAAGATGTTTCCTGCATTTCAACCACCTATTTTTTTAAACTGGTTAATGCGGGAAACATTTATGGAGACAAATGCTTCTTGTATTTTTGACCAATTACCATGAGATTAGCTAGAAACTGCGCAATGCAGGAAATACTTGCTAACAAATGGCTTCTACATTTTAAGCAATTGCCCACAGATAAGCTGTACAAGTATTTTTTGTAAAACTAATGTGCTGTAAAATTTAAAAAAATTGCAAAAAGTTTTAACCAATTACCCAGAGATGAGCTGCATTTTTAAAACTGCCACAAATTATGTGTGTTGGATTGCGGCACAGGTAGAACTTCAGTGACAACAGCTTTAATTCTCAAGACCCCTGAAGCTCTTCTACCAAATCAAAAGACATCAAAACAAAGACACTCAAGACCTTTGGAGATCTTCAGCGAAATCAAAGGACTGCAAAACAAACGTTCTCGAGACCTCTGAAGTTCTTCTGCTAAATCTAAAGACTTCAAAACAAACGTTCTCAAGATCTCTGAAGCTCTTCTGCTCTTCTGCTAAATCTAAAGACTTCAAAACAAACGTTCTCAAGATCTCTGAAGCTCTTCTGCTCTTCTGCTAAATCTAAAGACTTCAAAACAAACATTCTCAAGATCTCTGAAGCTCTTCTGCTCTTCTGCTAAATCCAAAGACTTCTAAACAAACGTTCTCAAGATCTCTGAAGCTCTTCTGCTCTTCTGCTAAATCTAAAGACTTCAAAACAAACATTCTCAAGACCTCTGAAACTCCTCTGTTAAATCTAAAGACTTCAAAACAAACATTCTGAATTATGAAGCTCCTCTGCGAAATCAAAAAACCTCAAAACAAACATTCTCGAAATCTTTGAACCTCTTATACATATGGGACATCAAGAGACCTCAAAGCAAACATTCTAAAAATCCTTGAAGTTCTTCTGCGAAATCAAAAGACTTCAAAACAAACATTCTCAAGACCTCTGAAGCTCTTCTGTCACATATCAAAAGACTTGAAAACAAACTTTCGTAAAACCACTGAAGCCCTTCTGCGAAATCAAAAGACTTCCAAATAAATATTTTAAAAACCTTTTGAGTCTCTTCTGCGGAATCAAAAGACCTCGAAACAAACTTTCTAAAGACCTCTGATTTTTGAAGATGGGCAGAGAGAGCCCAGCACCCAACTATGCGATCAAAAATACGACGTGCGCAGATGAAAGATCAGTCCTTCGATGGTGGTCTGCTATCTCTAGACCCCATGAGATCTAAATTGAAATCCTCTCATCCTAATGAAGGGCCTAATCAAACTCTCGACAGGGAACCTTGTGCGGGTGAATACGTATTCGGCATATTGAAGAACAGCATTGAAATCCATTGAAGAAACACAATGAGGATCCTTGATCAGACTGTGTAAATCCGATATTTAGAACACATGTTTTTGCATCATGAGTGCACAATTATCTGAATTCAAGGAGGAGCTGACAGGCTTCCACGTCTCTTTAGACGGATCGATGCCTTCAGTCAGAGGCATTATTTTGGAACGCCTTGTACAAACATCGAAAATTATTGTAGGCACTCTCATAGGACTTGATAACCGAGTGTGGGTTTTACATGATTGCGTCAAGCTTGAAAGATGAGTAAAATGGCATGATGCACAAAAGGGAACTTCAAGAGTGCAGAAGAAAACAAGAACCCGTGAACAACTGTACCTGGGAAGATAAAACGGACACGCTGCACGCACGCCCCTTTCGAAATTTTTTGACAGCTGATTGACATTTTTTGGTGAGGAGCGTGGAATTCGAAATGAAGCCGAAAGCGAATTCGAATACATACCAACGACCTGGTCCGAAGAAGAAATGTTGACGCAATTCAAAAGCAATTAAGGACGTGCCCGAAGCTGGGTTAGCCACATTTCAATGCTCGGATGCGGATCACGTTTTCAAGAACAATACCCGCCGTATTTCTGGAATCCCCGCGGGAGAAATACCATGCCATCATAACATATCTCAGCGCAGAAAAGGGTCGCGGGGGGATTTTGATTTGGAGGGAAACTTTTGGGGAAATACCAAGTTTTTCTCGATTGTCGTTGCCAGTCACATCATATGTACGTGAACTTGTTGTGCATGTATGATATTGGGGAAACCATAAATGCAATTCAATTCACTTCAATACACGGTGGGACTCATTTTTGGAAATTGATATTTTTCCTCCGAGCTTTCCTCCAAAATTAAAATTCCTCGGGCCCATCTCTGCGCAGAGAAAGAATGAACCGGCGAAAGGAGCACATATCGATGAACATATATGAAATTGCCACAAAATCAAAAATCGGCATTTCGGTGGACATGTTGACAATTAAATTTTAGCAGAAACTTGATCTTTTTCAAACATCTTTTCCATTTTATGATTCGCTATTCTATTTTTCCCGCAGCCATGCTGTCTGAGCTCATACTCATGAAGTTGAGTGTGAGCTCAAAGCATTCTCGACGAGATAGACATCAAAAGCAATCAGAAAGGCTAAACCTCAAAAGGACAGAAGTTTCACAATTCCGACACATTTTTCCGCACCTTCTACAGAAAAACACATTTTAAGACAGAGCTACCTTCGGACTACAATCGAGAAGGCGAGTGGCACGACTTACGTGCCTGTTCCTGGTCCTTGGAAACATTGGGGGTTGGGGCGCCTTTCTTAAGTCATTGGACCTGCCGACCTTCTACTCACACAGGGATCACGAATACAAACTTCGATCTCAGACCTTTAGGAGAGACATCGAATGTACTCTTTTTTGGGTAGAACGATCCCGGAGTGGAATTCCCCGCCAGGGCGAGTTTTTGAACCCTTTGAGTATACCGCTCCTGCAGGGTCGGCTCCGTACCAATTGAAGTGAACAATCCCAGGAAATTATTGCCACTCCACTGAGAGGTTCTGTCAATGGATAACGGCTGAAGCATCAAACCCATGTTCGCTAAAGCCTTCTATCTTTGTTTCTGTAGATAGCCTTGTTGCGACATATATGCATTATCCTGGTCGCAAATGTGTTCTTCCCTTTTGTGATTGTTTATTTGCTGCATAATTGACTATCTTTGTGTTGTAAATATTGAAAGGAGGTGACTCCTAAAATATACAAATTCAATTCAATTCAATTCAATTCAATTCAATTCAATTCAATTCAATTCAAAGCAGTCGATACAATAAGTATTTGTTTACCAATCCGGTAAAAAATTATTGGATTTAGAAACAAAGGAAAACGCGAATGAAAGAATTTCCCCAAAGCTTCCAATTTAATAAAATTTGTTTTTAGCGATCGGACAACTCAGAGAAATTGAATTAAATTGGAACCCATTTAGACGCAGAGATCATTACTGATTAGCGTTTACTCTGTGTCGTGAGGTAATTATTTGCTGTTTACTTCGGTGACAAAAATTACCACACAACCCGAAGTTATAGCGTTCAGCCATAACATTGGGCCAACATTTTGTAATGCATTATTGTCAATGGTGTTTTGTTTTCCGATTGGCTGTCCAGAACAGATTGTCACGTGCAACAATGATGGGCAATCATCAATGCTCCAATGATGTTGGGACCGGTGACTGGGGCAGAACGAACTGAGGCAGAAGTGGACTGAGGCAGAATTTTTGCATTTTGGGGCTGATTTTTTTTAATTTCTCCGGGTTAAGTTAGGTCAGGTTAGGTTCAGTTGAGTTTGGACAGGTGTAAGCTACAACCTCCCATGCAAAAACTCCCTCCAAAATTCCCTCCTTTGTCCATTTCTACCTCAGTCCACTTCTGCCTCAATCCGTTCTATCCCAGTCCCCCGATCCCCAATGTTTTACTTTGCGCATTGTTGCAATTGACAATCTGTTTTGGAAAGATGATCTGAAAAAAGTCATATGCAAAAATTCCGTGCATCCGCGGTTAATATGCGTTGGTTGGTTAATTATGCGTTGCCCCAATGTTTTACTTTGCGCATTGTTGCAATTGACAATCTGTTTTGGAAAGATGATCTGAAAAAAGTCATATGCAAAAATTCCGTGCATCCGCGGTAAATATGCGTTGGTCCTCAGGGCTGCTTCAGAATCATACACTCTAAATGCGAGGTTTTCGTCTGGAACATCTTCGGAACACCTTTCTAAGTCCCATAGGCTTCGATGGAACGTGTTCTCTTTGACGCATTTTGGAACACGAAATGTGTTTTAGAACAAAATTATTTCTCTATCGCAGATATACGAATAGAACACCTATCGATTTGGAACACTCCAAACACTACAAATCTACGCGTTCCAAATATGTGACAGAGGAAAATAGTGTTCCTTTAAGTGACACATTCCGTGTTCCAATCATGTTCCGAAATGGACACTTTCATCCAAGACCGTGTTAAAACATGTTCCAAACGGGAACATCTATTTAGTGTGTATTCGCAATGTTATCGCATCAGCAATTATCACAAGGATCCTCGTGTTGTTAAAGTCCCCGATCGTGATCGTCAAATTCATACGCATGCATAACCATGTCGCATTAAGAAAGTGAAGCGAAGAATGTTTTTGTTCTGCCATGAGAAACCTATCTTGAGAGTTTTGCATCATCCTGTCAGTGACATGGGAATAATTATGTGAAAATATCCAAAAACAGGCCATTCATACAATCGATAAACTTAATATGTTTTGAAGAGGCGCAACGTGGAAAATGGGGAGAGATCGACCGACACGCCTGTTGATCAAGGCAAGGCATGAGTGGGGATTTCAAATGAATTTCCAAAATATCTGATTTTTGACAGTCTTTTTGATGATCCGACATTCAAATGTTAATGGCGTTTTCAACCGGACTGCCGGACTGAAAAACTTGCAATTCTTTGGAGAAAATAATCCAAAATAACCAGCACGTTATTGTGACCTTCCAGCTCATTCCACTTGAAGATATGAGCTGAGAATGCTCCACACTCTTCCATTTAATAAGTTGATTCAAAATCATCACTTTTCCTTCAAGATAAGTTTTCCAACCGCAAATTGAAGAAGTTGGCAGTGCCGTAACTTAAATACACAGAAAAACTTTAATTTTCATGCCGAGAATGAAGTTTTCGACCGAGTTTTCATTGTTGAAAGAATTCTGAATACACTCTGAGCACACTTGGGAGCATTCTTAGCTCATATCTTCAAGTGGAATGAGGAGTAGCGCCCAAAACACGCCTCCCAGAGGGAGACAGGAGCATGAATTCTCTCGGAACAATCAGGGAAGACAATAGATATATTTGACAGGAAATTTATGCCAGGAAATTAATTCCAGATTTGTAATGCCCCAATAAAACTCCAGGTTTTCTTTACAGTTTGAATTTCATGAAAGAAAAAACACTTGATCTGATTAAAATAACAGAATAACCGTACAAAATTAAAAGGCAAGAAAGAAACAAAGGAGGCCGGCAGATAGCGCCACAAGGCCGTAGGAGGACGTGAAAAATGCCCTTGGCTGCAGATGCCCATATGAATATGTTTTTGGTATGGTTTGGATAACGAACATTGGTTTCGGACTTGTGTATAAGGTAAGGTTATACGAAAATCATGCTGTAGCTCCGGTCAGCATGTGGCATGCCTCCATCATGGCTGGGAAGAAAATAGGATTTAGCATTTGTTCCATTCGACATGCAAGAAAAAATTGCCTATCCAAAATTTCCTGGACCAATCAATCAAACTCAACTGTTGTCGGCTTTGCGGACCAATCGGAGCATCGCAGCTTCGGGCGCCGCACATGGTAAGTTTGAGTGATGTTTCGTTGATGAAAAGAAAGACACAGGAACGCAAATTTATGAAAAAAGTTCTCTGCTGCGGAGACTGCCCCGTCACGCAACAAAAGACTATACAATAAGTCCATGTAGGAGGGACAGGACGGATCGGTACTAAGCGATAAATAATGATAGCTTTAAAAGCGGGATTTTAGGATGCCTGCATATCCGGACCACCACTGCAGAAAGAACTTTTTAGTTCCGTCGAAGCATGTGACGTCAGAAATCAGACATTTGCGCGTGGATTATGCTGATTTTTTGGGAAGTTATGAAAGAAGCTAGCTGATAGATGCAGACGTTTCTTGAAAAACATATTGCACATTTACAAAACTCAAATTATATGTGATGGACACCTTCGGGTGCAACTTGTGGACAATAGCATTAATTCGTAACACCCTATAGAAGTTCTTCTGCGAAACCAAACACCCCAAAACGAACATCGTGACGACCTCAGAAGCTCTTCTTCTAAATCTAAGACTTCAAAACAAACATTCTCAAGACTGCTGAAAGCTCTTATACGAAATCAAGAGACTTCAAAACAAACATTCTCAAGACCACCGAAGCACTTCTGCGAAATCAAAAGACTTCAAAACAAATATTTTCGAGACCTCTGATGCTCTTATGCTCGATCAAAAGCCTTCAAAACGTTATCCGCCAGATCAAAAGACTTCAAAAGAAACATTCTCAAGACCTCCGAAGCTCATCTGCTAAATCAAAAGAACCGAAGACAAAAATTATCAAAACCTCTGAAGCTCTTGTGCTAAATCAAAGGACTTCAAAACAAACATTCTCGAGACCCCTGCAACTCTTATACGAAATCAAAAGACTTCAGACAAACAAACATTCTCAAGACCTCTGAAATTGTTCTGCTAGATCAAAAGATGTCAAAACAAACATTCTCGCAAGACCCATGAAGCTCGTATGCTAAATCAGAAGAACTGACGACAAACATTGTCAAAACTTCTGAAGCTCCTTGGCGAAATAAAGAGACTTCACAAAAACATTCTCAAGGCCACTGAAGCTCTTCTACGAAATCAAAAGACTTCAAAATAAACTTTCCAAGACCTCTGAAGCTCTTCTGCTATAGATCAAAAGACCTAAGAACAAACATTCGCAAGACTTCAGAAGCTCTTCTGCGAAATCAAAAGAACTGAAGACAAACACAGTCAAAACCACCGAAGACCTTCTGTAAATCAAAAGACTTCAAATCAAACATTGCCGAAACCTCTGAAGCTCTTTTCTGCGAAATCAAAAGACTTAAAAATGAACATTCTTATAACCTTTGAAGTAATTCTGCGAAATCAAAAGACCTTTCAATAAACATTATAAAGACATCTGAAGCTCTTCTGCGAACTCAAAAGACTTGAAACAAACATTCTCAAGACGTCTGAATCTCTTCTGCGTAATCATATATGGCTTCAAGCCAAACATTCTCAAGACCTTTAAAGCTCTTCTTCGAAATCAAAAGACCTCGAAACAGATATTCTCAAGACCTCTGATTTTTGAAGATGGGCAGAGAGAGTCCGGCACCCAACTGCGATCAAAGACACGACGTATGCCTGCGCATATGAAATATCAGCCCTTCGATGGTGGTCTGCCATCTCCAGTTTCTATGATATCCAAATAGAAATCCTCTCATCCTAATGAAGGGCCTAATCAAACTCTCGGCAGGAAACCTCGTGTTGGTGAAATATATTGGGCATATTGAAGAGCAGCTTTAAAATCCATTGAAAAAACAATGCGGATCTGTTATCAAGTGTTCAAAAAATCCGGTGGATTATTTTGGAACGGATTGTACAATTATCGAAAATTATTGTACTTCCAAAGGGCTTAATAACTGATTGTGGTTTTTACATTATTGCGTAGCTTGAAAGATGAGTAAAATGGCATGATGCACAAAAGCGAACAAAATAAGAACGTAACAGTGCAGAAGAAAATTTATTCCCGTGAACAACTGTGTGCAGATATGTTACACTTGTTTTTTCCCATTAAACTGTTGCCGTTGCTTTTTTCTTTCTTTTTCCTTTCATGCAAGCGGTAGAAATTAAAGCGCCAGATTTCAAATGAGTTTTCTACAGGTGTCAGATTTTGACCTCGGTGGGAAAAAGAGGATCTTTAATTTCTGCTGCATATTTTCAGAAATCTGAACGGTCGCAATTTTTTACATGTATGGGTGCATTAATTACGCCGCCACTATACGTACCTGGAAAGATAAAACGGACACGCTGCATGCACGCCCCTTTCGAAATTTTTTGACAGCTGATTGACATTTTCTTGTGAAGAGCGTGGAATTCGAAATGAAGCCGAAAGCGAATTCGAATACGCAGCAAAGACCTGGTCCGAAGAAGAAATGTTGACGCAATTCAAAAGCAATTAAGGACGTAAAGGAAGCTGGGTTGGCCACATTTCAATGCTCGGATGCGGATCAAGTTTTCAAAAACAATATTTCACCATATTTCTGCGTGAATCCCCGCAGGAGGAATACCACCATTGCACATCTCAGCGAAAAAAAGGGTTGCGGGGGTTTTGGTTTCGGAGGAAAGATTTTGGGGAAATGCCAAGTTTTTCTTGATTGTCGTTGCCAGCCACATCATTTACGGTAGGACTCATTTTTGGAAATTGAGATTTTCCACCGAACTTTCCTCCGAAATTGAAATTCCCCAGCACGGATGGCCCATCACTTCACAGAGAAATAATGAACCGAAGAAAGGAGCAGATATTTGTACATCGATAAGCATGAATTTGCCACAAAATCAACGATCGGCATTTCGACAGACATGTTGGCAATTCCATCTCAGCAGAAACTTGAACTGAATTGAGCTGATCTCTTTCAAACGTTAAATGGTCCTTGTTATGTTTCGCTATTCTATTTACCCCAATCATGCTGTCAAAGCCAATACGAATAGAATACACATAACTCGCTAGGAGACACAGATATCAAAATCAATCAGAAAGGCTGAATCCCGCAAGAGGACAAAAGTTTAACAATGCCGACACATTTTCCCGTTAGTTTTTCCGAGACCACAATTTTGGAGGAGCGACCTTTAGAAAGCAGTCGATTCAATAATCAAAGAATGAAAAAATAATTCGATTTAGAAACAAAGGAAAACACAAATGAAAAATATTTCTCCTAAAAAGTGCGTTCATTTTCAGAATGGTCCGCGCCAAAAATCGCAGCAAAACGAAGGTGGGTGCGGGGGCACGACAGTGGTGTCCAAATTGTTCCGCGTTCTATGACAGAATATCCGAGCTTTTCATTTAAGCGCGAATTAAGAACTGAAATTCCCGAAGGCGCTTGTTGCTCAACGATCGGCATTTCGACCATAGTGCTCAGTGGTTGAGCACTGGTCGTGAAGATCAAAGATCGTGGGTTCGAATCGCGTCATCGGCAATTTTTTTAATTTTCGTTTGGCATATGTTTGCTTATAGATAAACATGTCACAGATGGAAAAACAACCAAAACATGATTTTGAAATTTTCTTGACACAAATTCGCGTGGCTGTCTTCCAGTTGTTGGCAAGAACAGCAGATGTGGACTCAAAACCATTGCAGGTGCCGCAATGATTGCAAAGGGAGGGCCAGGGAAGTTTCGGATCAGCGCTGCACCAAAAGTGCACATTTTTAAAGCAGGACCGGAACGACCAGCAAACCGGACAGATCGTGGTCACAAAAAAAAATCAAAAATCTCAGAAAAGTTGAATTATCAAATTGAGAGGTGAAAACCGATAGAGTTTCGAAAATTGAGCCCCCAGCTCAAAATCTCCGACTTCCGATTTTTTTAACACAAATTTGCAGATCCCTGTCTGTAAAAAGGGCGCGGACCATTCTGAAAATGAACACACTTTAAACTCCCAATTTAATTTCAAATTTGTTTTCATCAATCGGACAACTCCGAAAATTTTTAAGAAATTGGAACCCACAAAACGACGCAGAGATCATCACTGATTAGCGTTTTACTCTGAGTAATGAGTTGTGAGGTAATTATTTACTATTTTGCTTCAATTGAAAAAATTACCCCACAACCCGGAGTTAACGTTAACCAGAACTCAGCCCCAACATTGGGCCTGCATTTTGTAATGCGTTTATTGTTATTGCACGCTGGTTCATGATAGGCTACATATTTGCACAATAGTTAGCAAATAAAACGAAATAAATAAAGGAATAAACCGCACGTATTGATCTCTCTACTGGCGAATTTAAAGAAATTTGAAAGAATTTCTCGCATAAAATTATTTTCGTCCGTCCACAGATGTTATCGCCTGTTGGGAAATGCTTGGATGAAAAGCGGATGTTTGCCTTTCCAAATTCCAGGCAAATTTATTACTGAAACTAAATTTTGGAACATTTTGGAGGCCGAATTCGCTTTTTCTGAGAGATTCTTTTCATGCTGAAATGGGAAATGATTCAAAAAGCGTCAACCCTTTCTTTCTTAAATTTCTTCGAGAAACATCATTGTTATTTTTCGTCGGCTTGCCTGGAAAAAAAAAATTAAACTTTGTTGGCGTTTCTCTCACCTATTTTTGAAGAATTGACTTTCTAAAAATTGTTAAATTGTTGCAAGTTCGTTTGCCTTTGAATTAAAGTGTCTAACGAAAATCAAAGAAAAAATATTGTTTTGCCAAAATGGCATTCTTAACGAAGATATAATCAAAAGGAAAGCAGGGAAAATCTGAATTGAATTAAAATTATTATTGAACGATGATATATGTATATCTTTAAAACTTTTCCTCTTTCCAAAATTCCAGCAATTTAATTGCATTTTTTTCCTGGAAAATCACTGTTCCTTTGAAAAGGGCCAAGGAATGACACAGACTTCTCAAAATAAAAAAAATCCGCATACTCTTCTTTTCTGTTTTTCTTGAATTTCAATTCGCAGAAGCCTTGCTGTTTTGGTCAATATCTTGTATATTTGCAAGACATTTTTCATTGATGTTGGAAGATGCAAGCACGCTTCGGCTACCATTTTTTTCAATTTACAGATATTTTATCAATGTGAAGCATAGAAGCGAGTTTGTGAGCCTTGTGTAAATTGTGTAAATTTGGAACAGACAACTCTACAGACGTGAGTGCACGAAACAAAACGGCAATCGTGATCTCTCATCTCGAAATATAAAAAAAAGGAAAAATACGTTTTTAATAACAGCCGTTCCAGCGAAAAGGCAAGCGTGTAGCCATAACCAAGAGCATGCATGTCTGCTTGTCAACGTCAAGAAGTGTACTCGTCGAAAAGAAACTCCAAAAGGCGTTCGTTATTGTTTCCAAAGAGAGCAAGAAGTTGAGTTCTGTCTGTCCGAACCAGCAAGCATCCCTTTTGAAGACGTATGGGGAGAGTCTGTGGACTCCTCAGTCCGCCATATTTTTTGTTCATGCCTCGCTGAACCCAAATGCCCAAAGGTGCAACGGCTTGAAGGTGTTCCGCTGCGGCCTATTCGCTCACCATGCAGGAATTGGATGTGTTTCATGAGATGCATGAAGTGGTCTTTTTTCAAAAAATCCAGGTGAAATTAAGGGCCACATGCATTCTGAACAAAAGAATCATTGAACACGAAGTCTGCAGCAGTGTTATATCTAACAAGTTCAAGAAGCAATCGAACGCTATATATCTAAAGAGGTTCAGATCACTGAAATACTTCACAAACGGCGGAGAGATCATGACGGGGGTAACGCTAACTCCGAGCTACGAGGCAAATTTTTTCCATTGGAGCAGATGGCAAAAATTTATCTCGCAGCTCGGATTTAGCGTTACCCCCGTCATGATCTCTCCGCTGAAAGTGTTTTGAAAAGCACCAAAACACTTTGTGAAACTTCAGAAAACTTTTTGGTAACTTGTGGCCATGAATCCTTCACAGTCTATTGTAGAGGGTATTTTTGGGGAAACATGCAAAATTATGGTAACATTGTTTCGTGAAGGGTTGGATCAAAGAGAAGCCTGCGGGGATCACTGGCCACTGACCACACTGAATCCCGACCACTGGTGTCAACATACGAGTGTTGTAACTTGGCCGGCCGATTAATTAGGAATTTGGAACTTCAACATTGATCAATGTACCTGGAACCTCATTTTGCACTTGAACAGGAGACAGAGATGACAATTTTGCACCTACCTCCTGAAATGAACGAGGCGATGAGCATTGCGATTCTTTGAATGCGCGGAAGGATGAACGAGAAAGAAAGTCGAAAAGAGTTACCTTTGCGCTGACAGACACGCAGAAACAAAACAAATTCTCGATAAAAAACGAACGAATTAGTCGTAATTGTGCAGGCCGACGCAAAACAGGAAAGTGCTCTTGAGCATGTGACCCCCGTGTTAAAGTGCATGTGCAGGCCGAACTGTTGCGTAAAGCCGCAGCCCTGTCAAATCGCAAAACAAGATCACTTCACATCTCCGGAATGAAACACGAAATCACTGCAGATGCGTTTGCGGAGATGATTATAACTATTGCCGCAATGGAATTTTGCACAGATCAGAATAGCCAAAAACGGCTCCCAGAATCGAAAATAGATGACAATAGATCACAGGCATAGACAGATCAAGCCACCCAAATGGGATGGGAGAGGCTGCAAAAGAAGCACCAAGGTTGAAGGTAAACAGAATAGGTGGGGCTGCCAATCCCAACCCAACGTCGTCCAACAGCATGAGGTCACAATAAAACACGAGCCACTCTCTCCAAAGGCACTCCTTTTCAAATGACTTTATTATGGAATCAAACCATCACCCATGATCTCAGATGACATTTTTTAACAACGTGCGTCAGGTTGACATTGCCTCCCTCACACGTTGGCACTCCGCTTCAAAAACTACTTGACCAGCTTTGCCTGCTAGAAAAAATCATTGTTTCAGCCCTTCAATGCCTTGAGCCAGGAATTTGCATGGCTGGATGGATTCAGGACTCCAAAATTGTGAAATTCGGCAAGATTTCCTGGGCTGCATATCCAGAGCAGTATGCGAATGCAAAATGCAACACTGACTCCCCATGCGCCATTTGGCATCAGTTGTTGAAAAATCATTCTTCCTCCCGGAATTGCCCTCCAGCTCCTCAAACAGGATATCAAACATTTCACTATCAATCGTTGGATCATTCCACATTCGCGTCCCCTGCCTGCTCGCTCGTGCGACGGATAAAGATGTCAGATCTTCTGATGGCATCAGGTTCCACGGCCTGAACCATAGCAAAAAGCTTAAAAGTCCTGAACATTGTGTATAGATTGTGGCGCGCCCATTTGCGCAAAGTGACACACACATCTCAAGACACAAGACAAGTCAATTTGCTGAGCAACAAAGAAGTTGAGCTATATACACACCCTTGGTCTCGAAGAAAAGTCACCTGAAGAATTTTCCCACAGCAAGACACCAACCGCATCGCATGGGGTACCTGAACCAATAAATCCTTTCCCTTTCATTTTAATTCAAGACAACACAAGGTCAGACAAGGTGTTTGTCAAAAAGTGAGGTGTCAAGGAAGGCAAGGAGTGTCTCAGGCTGCGATTGATGGGCAATAAAGAGCATCCATAAGGTCAATAAAATCTCACGCCCTTCAAGGAGTCAAGCTGCATCAAAGACTCAGTCTCTGCTGGACGTCAATTCTCTTTTATTGCTGGCTCAGTTTTACGCTTGCACAATGCACAACTGTGACAAAGTGAGTGATTTTTTACTTCAAAAAAAAAAGGACCTACACCTGGATCCAATTGTTCATTTTCGATAAGCTGCATACCCAAAGTCCACTTCTGGATTCGGCTGGTGGGTACATCAACGGGGTACATACATGAATGCGAGAGTTCATTGCAAAAGGCCCTTTTTTCCTGGGTCCAACCAGTCAAACTCACTATATGAGAAAAACAATAATCTGTTCGGACTAATTGCCATTTAAAATCAACGTGTGGAAACAAAAATACTCGCCAGAAAATTAATCCTTGCGTTTCATTTAGCAAAGAAGTCGATACTGATGGAACGAACCCATGAGAGAGGCTATGTGAAGTGGAATCGAGGAGAGGACTGAAACTTCCACACTCGAATCTATGCAAAGCAGATTTCGAAGTCATCAGTCGCAAAGCGAAAGCAAGTCGTTTTTTTATTTTCTCGGCAACGCAATCAAATTTTGTTGGATGCGCATTACATGCCAGAGAAAATTACATTTGCAAAATGCATGTGCGATAAGGTGTTTCAATTTGACCTTGAAGACACTGAAATGACACTTGCTCATGCTTGAAGCAGATTGGATTCTTGCAAAATGACAAACTATGGAGAGAGAGAAAATTCACAACAGGGATTTGCTGCAAAAATTGTTGTCAATTTCTTCGGACACCGACGAAAAATTCTTAGTTTGCACCGCCATGGCAAAAACGTTGAGAAAATGAATGTTGCCAAAAGTCAAAAATGCTATCGCGCGCCAGTGAAAAATCTTATTTTATCGTTGAATCAGATTAGGGTAAAATGATCACTGAGGGTCGGTGATTGGAACCGCCTCACACAATGAGAAAATTTATAAGAAAAAGCGACTTTCTTCCTTACCGAATTGACTCCTCATCCAGGGATAGAGTGGACTTGGCAGCGAGTTGATGGCACTGTTGACCTGCGTTTGCTGGTGCTGATGCTGCTGTTGATGATTCTGCTGTTGAAGTTGAGGTGGTTGCTGCTGGGCTGGGTTCGGTTGCTGTTGGGGTAGTTGAGCTTGGGGATGATGTTGCTGGGGTATGTGGGGTGGCTGCTGAGCGTGCTGGGGTACCATGTGGGGTGCGTTCTGAGCGCCATTCACGTACAACATATGGTTGTGGTTGTGATTCACGTGGTTCACTGGGGCTGAATTCATGTGGGGGTGGTTGGTCTGGTCCATCCTGTGGTGGTTCATCGTGGGTGGCTGCTGGGCTGCGATCGGGCTGACGGGTGGAACGGGGTGGCCCTGCTCCATCTTGCAGCTTGGATACTGCTGGGGGATAACTTGGTTCTGGGGAACGTGACCCCCCATCGAATTCACAACCTGGGGTGAAGGTGGCCTGTAATCCTGCTCCTCTAGCAGGTGGGTCATACCACCTTGACCTTGATAATACGCCACACCATTGTTCACTCGTATGTCCATCCGATCGTAGGGAGGGAACCTGGGGTAGATGGGGAATCCTTGCTGATTCGGTTGGTGACCCCCTCCCCCACCACCATACTGGTGCATGTGCTGTTGCTGTCGGAGATCGCATGTTTGGTCGGTGTTTAGGTTGACCTGAGTGTTGACCTGACTGCCGTAGTGATCCGTTGGCCCATTTCTCGTTTCTATGTAAGAATTTGGAAAGTACGTACTCATACTCATCTTGAGAGCGGAATCGATGTTTCCGCCCCCGGCCGACGACAACACAGGCGACACAAGCGACACCCCCTGAACGACGCTGGGGGGACAGCCGTAGACACTTGACACAAGGGCAAGAAGCAAGCGAAGATTTCGCAGGAGAAGCGAGGTCGAAAGAGCAGCAGAAGGGGCAACAACAGGGCGTAACAAAAGTCAAGGAAGCAACGAAGAGAGACGAAGGAGAGCAGCAGTTGCCTGCTGGGGCGGATGTCGAAACGGAAACGGGTCGAAGTTTGAAAAGGAACCGAAGGCCACCGACGGGAGTACTCCTTGCATCGACACCTGCAAATAAGTATACAAATGGGAAATGGAAATGGTCAGTCAACTTGCAAAAATACAAAATAATATAAGGGGCAATTCAGCAAGCTTGCAAACAAAATACGTATTATGACAACATGGAACAAGCTTTATTATCGGCACTTCGAAAAAGTATTTTCGACAATTCTTTATCGATATCAAATTTTGATTGCAACGGTTGCAATTTTATTCTGTTATTCATTGCGACGTGAGTTCACAATTCAAAACATACTGGAGATCAATACCGGTTCATGACGTGGACCAAACACAAGCATCGCGTTCCAAAGAAACAATGGTTGAACCCCTGGATTGCACTGGCCGCTCTCAAGTGATGTGTACTGCCTACCATTCAGGGCGGCAAATCCCGGGATCGTTCCCAAGAAGATAGAATCAATTTCCATTCCACGGAAATTGTCTATCATGTGGGCTTCTCCACAAGCTTATCCTGATGTGGGCAGTGTTGTTTTTCGGTATCTTTCAACAATGCACTCTTTTGACATTCAACTTGTCGAGTTTGTTCGTGATGTGGGCTTTGCTCAAGTGAAAAGAGCAAAGTGCATGCTCTGCTGATTGATTTCTCAGAAGCATTCGACTTTATCCCTCACTCTCTTTTGATCATGAAGATTGCCAAGTTTGGATTTCCTCCTTTTGCCGTTGATTTTGTCGCTAATTACTTAAGAAAAAAACAGGTGGTTCTGAGTTTAAAATTGTGATAAAGCATTATAGCAATCAACGGATTCTTTGCCGCTTGGTTTTCAATAAGGCAAAACATACCAATGTTCACTTGATTTTCGCAAAGGTCGATCGAACAGGCCATTAACGGTCATTTCCATTGAGATCAAATGTCATAATTTATTCACCATTGCACAAAACAATTCACATTATCCATGTTTCATATGATGTCAAATATGACACAGCACGACGAAACGGCAATTACGGACAGTTTGTCGCAGAGTACAGTTTGTCGCAGAGTAAAGTTTGTCGCAGAGTAAAGTTTGTCGCAGAGTACAGTTTGTCGCAGAGAGAAACAATTTGCGAAAGTGCCAAAGTAGTGAATAGTGCAAGAGCCGATTGTGTGATCAATTTTCCAGTCAAACTTTCACTCGAAGTCCAAAAACACCGGAAATGATCCCAGAAATCTGATTTTGCAAAACGGGTTTCAAACAGTTCGCAGCAGCAAAGCACGATAAACTGCTAGAAAGAAGTCAAATTTGTTCAATCCGAAAAACGAACTGATTGAGCTATCCCAAAGTCGGCAGCATCATTGAAGCATTTCAAGAAGAACCTCACAGCTATAATTTGGCATAAATTTAGGCGGACACCCCCGAACATTTTGAACGGGAGTGGGAACTTAACATCTGATGGTGTTATATGGATTATATCATTGTTTGTCGATCGAATCAGAGGGTCCACTGCACGTCTGCCGTTCGTTCGTTCGTTCGCCGATTGATTAATTTTTGGACAGTTGCAAGAGCCTTGGTCTATTACAAATCGCAAACGCAACATGCGTGTATTATGCGATTTCGACGCTTCTGACGCTTCCACATGCATCAAAGGCTTTCATGCTTTCAGCTTTTGGCTCTCTTCCAATCCAAATCAATGTTTGGGGAATTGTAGCACCACGTCTGGGGCATCAGGCGTCGGTTTTTGTTTGTTCGGTAATATATTGCGATGCCCCACGCATGCAATTCAGCACAAAACAGAATGAGAAGCAGAGATTTGCTCAAATGGCGACAAGCTGTTAGAGACTGGAATATCTCATCTCAAATTTAGGAAGCTGTATACTTTACCAGGAAAATGTCGGTCGTATCTGTGGAGATTTCGTTCGACCAAAATGGTATCTATTCGCTCATGATTCCTCTTTCGGTCAATGCTGCCACAAGTAAAGAAATGCTGCTTGAAGATATTAAAAGGTATCAGGATTGAGCCTAATAGGGGGTACCAGGAATGAGCCTGGGAGAGAAGTTAATGGGCACAGACGTAATTTAAAAAAAATTGCCACTAAAAAAAGAACCACCACAAATTTGCGGCAAATTTCTACAATTTTGTGGCAACAATGCTCCATACGCATGTGCTTGTTTGTCTTCACACACATGTCCGCACACATGTTCGCGTTCGCCCATATGTACTCGCAGACATCATCAGAATTTTTGTAAAAATCGGAGACGTTGAGAACAACAAAATATGTGGATTCCATCGTCGACGTGATGAGAAGGCTATCTTGAGGTTTTTTCTCAAGTTTTCTCCTAAAAGCCCATTTTGACCAATATTGGGCGTCAAAAACATTTAAGAAATACAAGGGTTGAAATTCCGAAAACGTTTCGTTGGTAATCTTCCATTGCCTAGCCGACAGTCGCGTGATAGGTCCAGCATCCCAATCTGAGCAAATAAAGCCATTTTGCAATAGATTACCCTTCAATGCTGCGAGCCGGAATCAATTGTTCAGAGCATTTGGACTGAAAAAGTGCACATGTACATATGGTTGGCGAGTTACTCAATTATACTCCGATGCAACCGGACCCGCATTGTTCGAGCTAGTTTTCAGTGTTGCGTTGCAATGTCAGGGTCGGGGATTTTGAAAAAGAAAAAACAGCAATTTTTCAACTGGAAGCCATCCATTTCCTAGCATTGAATCGAATTTGAAATAAAAGCGGCATGTCCCGGCGGGTTATTTCAATGTAAGGGTGAAGGGTGGCAGCAAAGTTCCCGCGGGCTTGAAGCTGGGCACGCGTGATGGCAGCCCGCGGCTACAATTAGACGCAACAACACCCTTCCGCTGTGAATGAGGGTGGGGGAAATGTGCAGGTCGTTGAGGACCTTTTCAAAACAGTTATGGGAAGTGGAATGTTGGAAAAGTTGTGGGATGCAACTTTCTGTCATGGAGGATAGAAATTTGGTGCAAAATAACTCCCAAATATAAAACACATAGAACATCAGATTTGAAGATCATAGTCCCTCGCAACACCGCGTTTTTATGTTTGATCTCAGACATAAGTTGAACATACGAAGTCCCTTCACCCTTCTCTTTGTCGCTGTTTGGTCCGTTGTGGGGTTGACCGTTGAAATCGACGGAAATGCGAACTTTGGATACGTTTTAGGACATTATTATGCGGGATATCAACCTGAGGGCTGGCAGCAAACAACAGGTGGGCGGACAAACAGCAGGTGGGCGGACACCAACCAGTTGGTAGACAACAAGAAATGTTAGGCAGTGAGGGGTATAAGCTTGTTTCCTTAATTTCTAAACGAAACTTCAAATCACGTCCCACTGAAGTTCGTCACACAAAATGTTGCTAACGATTGCAGGGGTTTTACCGCTTTGAAGAGCAAAGACATGGCTGCAAATCCTTTTGGTCACATGAAATGCGGGTTGTCCAAAGATGCGGGGCTCAAAATGGAGAAGATTTCGGTCGTCTTCCATCACAGAAGCGTGTGCAGTATTTTTCAAAAACCTGACTGAATATTGTCATACAAGCGAACTTTTCTCGGTCTTTAACAGTATACTTACATGGGGAAAATGCGTTTTTAAGATCAGGCTTCGCCGCTATTTGACTAACACCTCCTGAAGGACAGGTCTGTCTTCTCAAGTTTCCTCACTGTCTTGTCTCCCGAGCTGTGAATTTTCAGGAACAGGGATACGAGTCGTCGCCGGTGGACACCTAGATCATCCAGACTCACATCGAGCCAGAAATTCAGACTTCTACATGACGAACCAACTGTATGCACTGACTTTGGTAACAATACGGCTATGCTGGCGTGCCACATCATTGTAGCCTTTACGGTTATCTATACCTACAATTTGATGCACTTTGGAAATAGTTTGCATCAGTTACAAATAGAAATCCTGCCGAAGGAAGCATAAAGAATAAATGCAACTGTATGAGTTTTGGAACTTGTTCGTGAGCACAATATAATTATTGCAGCACTTCCCTGGAGGAATTGGAGGAATGTCCCGTCCATCGCCCTGCCAAACTTCAAACTGATCAAGGCTTTCCTGTTCGAAAGTAAAGCAAACAACATATCTATACCATGGTTTGGACTGATGAGGCACGGGGAATATTCTTTCAGCCCACTAAATTCATGGTGGCAATCTGGCTATGAACAAGCAGCATGGGGCTTGAAATCAAAGCAATGTGCCGAAACCCTGCCATTTCTAACCCAATGCCTTCGAAAATTAAGACGAAAATGTGTCCTTTTTCATCTGTAAAGAAAGCGTTTTTTTTTCTTTTCCTCTTCCTCTGCATATATCTACCTAA
>JASGXE010009575.1:0-33546 GCA_030068105.1 Sinentomon sp. SZTP_YWyxl
AAGTGACTTTGAGATGTCCAAACAAGGTAACTGCCCACCCAACCCCCTGAGTTTTCCACGGCGATATTGTTTAGCTGGGCTCAAGGAAGGTAAACGCCACTTATTTGACTTTTTGTGTAAGTGCCACTAGCAGTCCGTCACTTAGTGTTCTTATAAACCTTCAGCCTGTGCAGTTTTTTGCCTCCCCCGTAAAATTTGAAAACTATTGCACACCTGGTTCTTGCAAGGAGGGGGAGTTTTTATCACACAAAACAACAATAATTACTTGGTCCAGGTAATCAAAATTGTTGAAGTGAAAACCAAAAGCAAACACACATTGGGCCGATTTTTTAAACGAAGCTAAAGATTATTTCGGCACTTTCGGAAGCTAAAGATGATCGCCGCCCAAAATTCAGTCCAGTTGGCGATGTCAGTTTGGACAGGATGTTTGGATTCGTTAGGTTGGTCAGGTTCGTTGGGTGAGGTGAAGGTTTGTTAAGTTTAATATGCTTTCGGCAAATTAGGAGGTTTACGGGCTCCAGACGCTGGTCTTTTTCAAATTGTTCCACTGCACAAAATTCATATCTCTCTGTTGAGCGAAAGAAAAAAAAAAATCGGAAACATCAGCATAGCGATTAAAATTTATCCTTGTCTTTGTATCAGCAATCTGCTTTCGGAAAGAAGGTATACAGGTTTCCATCTAATTTTTGAAAAGTGCAAAAATCTTACGCGACATAGTTATCCGCACAAATTATCGGAAAAAGGTGTTGTCCATTTATTTTAGTGCCAACCTATATCTGCAGGCAAAGAGATATACCTATTGACAACCCACCCGCATTGATTCTCCCGTCCCCACAGAAATACAAATCGACAACCGCCACTCCTCGCTGGCTCATCAACTGTAAAAACAGGGTTGAATCCCAATTGTACCTACAGGGTGTTTCTGAAATAGTTGGCCATGCATATGCTATGCTTTTAGCATTTTGCTATCAACACAAATGGTGCCAATCGATTTCGTCGGCCTTGCTGCCGATATAGTCAGTCACCAACTGATTTGAGGCTCATTTTAAGCAGAGGATGCTTCAATTTATTGGGTGCATTCGATCCCCTAGCCAAAAATATTAGAATCTTTTCAACAGTTGAAGTTTTCTGGGAGGGGTGGGAACGTCACTCGAAATGTTTTGGTCGAAAAAAAATGCCAGACATTTTCCAAATCACAATCCCAGCTCGCTTGCCAAGAGCTCATGCCCTTACAATCAGGAAGTCAATGGAGAATTTAATGTATAACACAGATCTGAGCCATAAGGATGGACTAATTTAGAAAGTGTCTGACAGAGTCGACCACAAATTTCACGTTTCGTTCCCAACCCTCGAAGATAAGTTCTAGTTCGAAGATTTTGATTTGATAATGTTGGCTCGATGATCGAATGCACACAGTCAATGGGAGTGTTGCCTGTGCAAAATCAGCCTCAAATCAGTTGGTGACTGACTGTGTTGCCAGCGTGACGAACGAAATCGATTTCGACTGTGCAAGTGTTTTCTTGTTTGGTTACTGCAGCAGAGTGAAGTGCACTGGTGCATCTTCCTAATCATCCATCACGCCTTCTGAAAGCTTCAAACCAGTAACCAGGGTAAACAGCTTAGTTCAAGCTCCTTCAAACCGGTAACCAGGGTAAACAGCTTAGCTGTAAGCTTACGCTGCAGAATAGGTGTTGGGATTAAAAGTGACATCTTTCGAACGCAGAATATCAGGTTTGAGAACATATCCACAGTTTCCATTCAATCGAAAGAATGATCTGTAGTAGAACATGTATTTGTCAGCAGTCTGAAAATTCATGGCAACTGCAAAAAAATAAACATGCAAAACACAGCTCTAGAATTTTGAGTCCAAAGGATGATGTCTATGGATTGCGAGATACACGATGAAAAATGTGGCAATCCAGCCTGAAAAAAGCTAGAGGTTTTCAGCGAAGAATGTTTTCGGTGAAGAATAAGAATGAAAAGCAACAGCTATGAACTTTGACCACCTCCTGATGAAAGTTCGTAAATCTTAAAACACAGATTGCAAGTCACAATAATTCAAAGGGCAATGATGTTTTGCAGAGGGCATTGAGGAAGCTTTGTAAAATGGGGAAAACCAGGTCACAGATTCCAAAAGCAGATAATGCACAATGCGGGTCCCCTGCCATGACCTGTTACAAGCCGCTCTTGTGGTGTTTACCTTGAAGTTCCCTTGCTTTGTATCCCCCAAAAATACGAGCAGTAATGATAACATTTCATCAAAGAGGTACGAGGTTTTTTGATAGACAAGAAATTTTGGTAGATGATAAGAACATATTTCATGAGGCCAATGATATCGTGAATTCATTTGTGTTTTACCAATTAAAAAATAAGAAAAGTTGTTCAAAATGGACTCAACAAAATTTGTGCATTTTCAGCTCATGGATATTTATCATGAGATAACAATCCCATCGGGATTTATTTTTCAACGCTTGAAGTTGCAAACTAGGTGCACAATAAGCATGCTCGCAAAGCATCAAGCCTGCTGCAGTCATCAAATGCTTCGGCAAATTTCCATTTACAAATTCACTCGTTTTCAAGATCATAAATTTAATCTGGACAGACAGAAATTAAAGACAGAGAGAGGATAAAATAAGTGCAGAGGAACCAACACTGCTCGACTTAAACTTTATTGCCACGACAGAAATCGTGAAGCAGTGTGATTTTATTGAATTTCCGAATTCCGACCTTTTCAGCACACTCAGTTGTCCTAAGTGTCCTCAGTCTTCAAATGGAATAAGACAAGGAGGGGCCATCATGTCCGGTTTTAAATGCTGAACCACAGTATTTATTTAGTGCCAAGCTCAGAAGGCTATGACAGGAAGACGAAAAAAGTAAATTCGTCCAACAAAAGTCCCAGTCAGAAAAAGAACAAACCAATCTGTGCTCCAACATTCCACATTGGAATTGGGTTATAATTGCTGGACACAGTTCTTGAGCCGGCAGGATAAATGCGAACTAATTGCAGCCGAGTGTGAGCCACTATATCATGGCCACATTCGGACAAAAACCGGAATGCTTTTGGTTCTGACAATGACGACATCTGGAAGCACTTGCCTATATTGTAAGAAGAGAAAAGGAGAGAGGAATTGAAATTGGAAACGAAAATATAAAAAATTGTTGAATTGTTGAGTCGAATTAAAATTAAAATCGTTTGAAGCAACTGCCATAAAATACCAATTTTGGTGTTTTATTTTTTGACACTGACAATTTTTTCTGTTGTCCCAAATTGTTAGTTCGGCATCACGGACTGAAAATGGTTTGGACAAAAGAAGACCATGTTTGAAATGGTGTTGGTTGTGGGAGAAATCACAAAATCCATCAAGAAGTTTGTGTAGTTTTCCAGTCCACCACACGAACAAGCTAATGATAAGTGAATGCTGGATGTCAGATTTCATGAGGAAGTTCTGAAAACTGGCAGTCTCGCCAACTCACCTGTTCAGGCCTGCCACAGATGACTGCTTTCTGGAAGAAGAACTCATTGCATCACCACCGAGGGACGACATTTCGAGTATTAAATTCAAGGTCAGAAAAAACTTCAACTGGTCCGACCAGGGACTTGTGCCTCACGATGTTTTATATGCGCATTAGATCCAGTAAACCCAACTGTGCCTTACCAACCTTTTGTTTTTGCATGTTCGAAACTGACAAACTTCACTGCTTGGCAAATATTGATCAGATCAGCAAAATTACTGGAAATGGAATGCTTGCCTTTCTGCACCTGGAATATGAAGTACTCTTGTTAGAGCATGAAAAAATGAATAATTGTCATATTGCGTTACTCAATTTCAAATGGCTCCAGATCAGTAATTTAAAATTGCATTCTATTGCATAGGTAGCAAGTGAAACTACGTGTTGCAGTAAATCATTGAAGCTAGTCAAATTCTTGTCACATGAATGCATACTCACCAACACTCCGCACTCAGAAAAATTTTATGCAATAATGGCATGTTGCAATATGGCATGCAAGGCCAGAAGTCAAACAGATAATTGAAGTTTGGAACTGGCAGATGAAATAGCTTGATGACAAGCATAATTCATTTCAAATACAGCCAAAGACCTCACTGGCACATTATTGAGTTTTTGCTTCATTTCCTTGATGGAGGTATTTTTGCAAAAGCCACGTAATTTAGGTTTAAAATCTCATGGTTGGATTCGTGTGGCATCAAATAGTATGTCTACTTTTTCGTTTTTTGACAAAACCTTCACTGCACTTATTTTTACCCCTGGCATTAGAATTTCTGCATGATGATATGAAATGTCTCACTTTGGCAAAAGGAAAAAATAACCATCACAGCAACGTAACGTGCATGGTTGGTTTTCCAAGTCACTTCCATCACAGCTGTTTCTGTTTTTTCTGGTTCTCAATTTTTTCACAAAGTTTGCCCTTTTTCTCTTGCAATGACATTTGTTTTTCCCTTTTTAATGGAAAGTACAAGCAATATCAATTTGCCTATGCACGTAATATACCAGCACACATTGATATTGCTTGCACTTTTCCAGGAAATAATTAAAAAGGATGTAAAATTACAAAAGTTAAAAAAGCAAGCTTTGGGAAAATAAAAATTGAGCACCCAGAAAAACTGCAACAAATTTCTAAACTGACGCAACAGCACTCTCACAATCAAGCCGTACCTACACTTCAGTGCACTGTATTGGCATGCACACGTAGAAAAAGATAAGCAAAATGTTGCAGGCTGCATTCATTCCTCTGTTTATGGCCTGAGACGAAAAAATTGACTTGATAGTGCTTGCTGTTTCAATATGCAAACCGCATTTTTCAGTGAACCAGTCTGGATTTCTGAAATTGAATCCCATCTAATTTTTTATTCATCTGTAACAGAAGGGATACGTGATAATGTCTTGTCATTTGTTGGTTTTCAAGTGTTGGGAAATCCCCAATTTGTCAGACTTCCCTGGAAAAACAACCGATTTTCAGTGGACTTTTCACTCAGAAATCATACATTCAATGCTTATCACAAAAGCTTGCCAAAAACCAGGACTCGTCCCATAACAAATAAAATTTTTACAAATCTATTTTTTTCTGATTTTTCCAATTTCCCTGAATTTCCATACAAGTACCCATCATGGCAATTCCTTATTCAATCCTACTCGGAACTGACACTCGGGTTTAATGCATGAAACTTGCCTCCGCAGATTTGTTTTCGGGTTTCTTCTCAGTCTCATCTTCCGAGCTTGAATAGGAAGATTCTTCTTCATCATCTGGTGCCCTCGCACCCGGTGTCTCAGCCGGTGGAATGGTTATCAGTTTTCCTGTTTTCTTCGCTTTGACGATAATTTTTCTCTGCAATTTATCAGGTGAAGGAAGCTGATCCATAGTGGAAGTGGCTGGATCCACATAAAGCATGTCTGAAATCGTTGAAAAAACAAATTACTACACTTGGTTCTTCACTTCTAAAAATGTTTAGATACATTTTCTACATGTTAAGGGGGGCCCACCCTAGCGGCCAAATTTGGTGTTCGTAAACCGATTTTGCTGAAATTTGGAGGGCAAAATTTATAGCCTCCTGAAAGGAATGTCTGCGCAAAATTTCAATGCTGTACCTCACCTGGTTCCCGAAATATTCAACAAATAAGAAAAAACATTGGCGCGATCTTAGCGATAGTCTAACTGATAGGCCAGAACCAATTTTGCAACAGTGATTTCTAGACCAAAAATGCTCAAAAAGTGACTGACAGAGCCCAAATTTTAAAATTTTCACTCTAATATCATGTTTTTCTGTAAAAAGGCGACTCGCGGTGAAAAAAAAAAACAACCATTGTACAATGAGATGCTATTTGATGGCAATGGGTAAAAAAAAAAAATAAGAAATCCGGCTCTGTCAGTCAACTCAGCACACTTTTGCACATAAGCTTGCCAATTTTCACCTTTCTAGCCCTCGAAATGATAGAAATATGCGATTCGTGAGTCTGTTTTTGCACCGGAAATCAAAATGCAACACAAACGTGGCTTCGAACAGTCTTTTTTAAGGGAAATGGTGAAAAAGCAGTGAGGGAATTTGCATCGCATGCTGAAATTTGCTCTTGTGGAGCCATTTCTCAATGGATTTCGCTCATTTTGGACCAAAATGCTCAGAAAACATCACAGAATCAGGAAGCAAAGCATTATGACAAAATGAGAAATTTTAATTTTTTTCACCATTTAGTAGGGTGGGAGACATCTCTGAAGACAATAGCAGTCAAAGTTCTTGTGTACCCTGGTGAAATTTGTTTCAACGCTGCAGCATACACATACTCGTTCTCGTTCTTTGTACTGGCCCACCAATTTTTCCATTTTCCTTTGAAAAGGTTACTGCAAGGTTGTTTTTTTGCCAAATCCCAACTTTGCCTTTTGTGCCCATTTGGACGATTTTGAGATTTGTTTTAGTGTAGAGCTTTGCATCAGTGCTGCACAAATTAGACAATAAAAAGGCAAGCCATTTTTCTCCAGCTTTTTAACAGTAAACTATCAAAAAGATGTCCTGCTGTGGAGCTTTGTTGACAGACACTAATAACATTCAGGTTGTATGGGTACACACCAAGACTGCAAAAATTTAATTGGTGGAGGTTCCTTTTTGAGAATAAGAGCTAATGTTATCCGACATGTTCCACTATTTGAGTTAGTGACAGTTAGTTGAGAAGTTGAGAAAGCCTTCAGGGGCAAAAAGAAAAAGACTGGACAGTGGGACACTCATCCACATGATGATGCTGTCTTCACACATTTGAAGATAATGATCGCGTACGCAGGACTTTCTGAGTCATGAAGGAGACGCACTCGACACCATTACATGACTGGTGCCTGCTTATTTAAAAAAGTCAACATACCTACAAGAAGATGAAGGTACCAACCCATTTTAATGCAAAATAAGAATAAGTTTCAATCAAGCGGATAAGTGAATGAAAATGCATTGGAATCAATCCAAATGAAAGTGAAAAAAAAATCCACAAAAACTAACAAACCTCCAAAAACTTCGACCAAGTGCTTCGCCATTCGTTTCTGCTGCTCTTCTGAACAGTGGTTTTCGATGGATAAAATGACAGGATAGTCTGAGACAGTGAATGCATGTGGACGGATGGCATCAACAAGAATATCTCGAAACATAATATCAGACGTCAAAGTGTATCCATGATAAATGATGGGATCACCATTGGGACCATCCCAACAGTCCACTGGAAATGTGAACAGGAAGCATCATCTGTTAAGTCAAACTGATAAACAGCCTGCCTGTGATTGCCCTCCATAAATGGATCATCGCCAACAAAACAACAACCTATCTGCACCTATCCGACGGTGGTTATGGAAGGCTGCAGGCTGCACAATGGTAAATACCTCTGGCTGTGCATATCTTTGCCATGGGGATGTTGCACCACTTTGTCTGCACTCGGCATTGCTGACCCTATAGTTGTGACAAATGTGACACCTAATGCTGACACCCGACGTGGCAGTATGAAATTCCTCTTGCTTGCCCAGTTTTCAGTACTTCTGACATCCTACCCATCACAAAAATGTGCATTGTGTTGTTCCCACTTGAAATGTTCCTATGCATGCATCATTATTCTTTCCATTCGCATGTCTGCAAACCTTTCTTGGGCTTGCCATGCGAATGAAAATCTTAGATGCCAGAGCCAGAAAGAAATTAGGAAAGGAACAATAGCCAAAACAGGAAAAAATGAATGAAAATGTCAGAAGGGTCATCTGAACCAATATCAAAATTGGAAATAAAAATAAACAATAATAATGTGAAGCCTAATTTACAAAAATCCAAAACCGCTGTGTGTATCATCAGATGAGTATCTGCACGATGTGACAAATTGGAAAAACTGTCCGTCACTGATTGAGCACTGTAAATAGGCCATTGTAGGATCGATGTCAAGATTTACTGACTATGTATTTACAGTATTTATGAAATGGATCGTGGCGCCAGACACAATTTAAATTTCACTGATTGAGACCCATATTAATTGAGAAAAAATGCTTGATGTTGGAAAACTGACTGAAAACCACCAGGAAAATTATAACTCAGCAGGAAATAAAAGATAACCCTTCATTTGGGTTGTTATTCCCGCACAGGACACCTCCGTTCCTGTGCGAAGCCATGTGCAAGAGCATTACATCACATTCGCAGACCCTTTTTATCACATTCTGGAAATCTTTTTGTTTTAGCCAGGATTTGATGGTTATGAGACTTTGTCTCCTACGTAATTTGCTCGCTGAAATTTTCATTCTCCTCCGCCCCTCGGTGGGTTTTCTTGTTTTAGCCTTGAGATGTTTTTCTTTTTTTATTGAGTTGATCTGCCACAGTAAAACAAGCCACAACACAGATGGTGGTCAAAACCCTCTGATAAATCTTACTTTCTACACATTTGCATCCTTGTTTCAATGCTGTGATGTATGCTTCAATGCTACTGCTGCTGCTCAATTGGTTTCCAGTGAGGTACCTGCAAACACAGCAAACCATAAAAAAGAGTCAAATATTCCTTCATAATCATACGAAGACTACTTTTCTCCTTGATCTTGCTAAAGCATTTGGCCTTGTTCCGCATCATAATTTTATGCAGAAGCTCTTATATCTGAAATTTCCCTCCAAACGTTGCTGGTATTTTGTCTGGTTGACAACATCAATCTGCAAGCTTCGGTCCAAAATGGCTTTAGCGGGTGGCTGTATTCATATTGATCGATCAGTTTAGTCAGAGGCCATGTGACACAACCTGGATGCTTGACGGAAGCACACGATGATTATATCTCAACTTGAAAAACCCTTTTCACCAAAATGTATGTGTGAGAAACCTCATTCGGAATGTCTTAAGAGGGAGAAACCCCATTCAAAACTAAAATCTTAAATTTGTGCTTTACGTAGAGACATGTAAAAGTTTGCACGAAGAGAAATTTACGCTTGCCAAAAGCCATTTTTCCAGTTGCCATACTTCTTGGAAAAAATTCTCAATGCGATGGGAAGCCCAATGGGAGATTGCTGACTACATGGGAGATTGCTGACTACATTCACTATCAATCATGTTGACGTTTGGCATGAAGATGAAGAAAGCATCAAAGAAAAAGAAAAAAGGACAGAAACGGTGTTTTCGTTTTGCTGCAGTTTTGAATTCTTGACCTCAAAATTGAACTGTGCCAGAAAACTACTGCGAAATGCAGCTTTTAACAATAAAAACGTTTTAACTCAGAAAGCGAACAAAAAAATAAAAATCGCGACTTTGTCACCAGTTCCAGCTTGAAATTTTACTAAATGATGCCAATTTTCAAGGTTAGGTTCTTTTGTGAAAACTCTCCAAGATTCATCCATTCTCGGTAATTCAATTTTGCAAAAAACAGCAATTTTGTTTTAGTTAAAAATCGAAGAAACGTGCTCGTATAAAATTCTTAGTTTTCCCACTTTTGAAGCTGCTGCTAATTGGGTCCTGCCAAAGCAAAGAGAAGCTGCACAATGAAAATCATTGGAAAAATGAAAACATATTGTAAAGATGAAAAAATGTACAGTATGGCTTTCCCTTTCGTAAGGTGACACAAAAACAAAGTACAAAAATGTGTCAACCAAAACCAAAGATCATTGGAACAAAAAACAATCCCTGTCATGAAGTGTTGGTTCTGTGTGTAAAAATTAAAAAAAGCAACTGGAATTGATTGTAATGGAAGCTCTAAACTTACGTGTTGTGTGATGAGTTGATGTAATATTCATTCAGTGGACGAGTCATGTCTTGATAAACGTGTTTGCATGTGAATCCAAAAATGTCGAAACGTTCGCAGAGCATAAGGTGAGTGAAACCTGAAACAGTGCAGCGACGAAGAGATTGAATAACATTTTGAGAAAGACTTGGAATAATAAACTTGACCTTCTTTGCTCTTGATATCTACCTTGCCTTTATTCAAGACTGATGAGTTTTAGCTCCAAACACACGATAGCTAACTGGGCCATCAAAGTGCCAGGGCTTTTTCTGACAACCTGCTTCATAAACGCAAGCTTCATTATCAAGCAAATCTGGTTTTACAAATAAATTACGATGCTTACATTGGAAACAGGGATGAGGTAAGGCAGGAAACCTTTTGGGGGTGGGGGTAAAGGGTTCGCTCTGCGGGGGTGTTGGGCACTGCAGGAACCCGGTATTGTTAAAGCGAGGTCTGGGGTGGGAGCCCTAGCAAAGTTTCTAGGGGCAGAGCCCCTGGCATGGGGTTTAGAAGAGAGCATCCCACATGACAATGTCTTTGGCACCTTGGAAAATGGCACCGTACAACATTTCATGCCCAATGTTCTCGTCCAAGTAGAGGTTCCCATGATTTGACAAGACAAAAAAAAAAGAGAATGACCATGACACAGTGTGAAGTCCTGTAGAGGGATTGGAGAGGGTTTTTTGGAGTGCGTCACGAGGCTGGGATTGAGAGGCTTGGCTAAAATAACCAAAAAGGACAATCGCTTACCAATGCTGGATAATTGGTTGAAAACCTTACCTGCATGTGTGCCTACTGTCTAAAGTGAGGAGTGCCTGAAGACTTTTCAAGCTTTTTCAGTCTTGGTGGGTCAAAACCCAACAAAAGGTGGCAAATTTGGACAAAAACAATGCTTCTGACAACTTATCTGAAATGCTTTCTGAAGGCCAGAGAGTGAACATCAATGGGAGGGCATACGGGTGGATTTCAAAAAAAAAAAAGACATTCAAGTCATGCATTATTTTCTTGTGATTTAGCATGTTTTTGACTACATTTTTCATATAGATCTGCAGCTGTCATGTTTATCTGCCTAAAAATAAGCAACATCCTTAGTTTACTCACACTACAGATTTTGAGAAACAGCAAGTGTGGAATGGGTGTAACTACAGCATTAGGGTGTCATGAATGCCAATGGCAGACATTCAACAAATATTACAGACATTTGCCGAGGTTGAGCTGTGTTTTTCTCTATCCAGGTTCACATCCCGGAAAAAAACATGACAATAAGAGAGAGAGAGAGCAGATCCTGTATACAGGATCTGCTCCATCACATGAAGTACTCGTATGTAGGTACCTTTCCTATGTCAGGGTGTTTTGATAGCTGCACACACAGTGCAAAAATCATATGCATGGAAACAGCATGTTTCAAAAATTCCAATGAAGAGTAGATTGGTCAAGCGTACCACAGAAACGGGAGGAACTGAAAGAGAAGACTATCAAGACAAAGGGCCTAGGTAACTTACCCTTAAAAGACATCTGACAGCTGTTGTCGTCTGTTTGCGACGAGCTGTCAAAAATTCGAATCAAAGTTGCACAATCACCCTCCGTCAATTTTAATCCCTGCTCACTGCGAAGGAAATTCACAAGATCGTCCACGGACATTGTTTTCGGTGTGGACTTGCTTGTGGCATACCTGAAAAAAAATGAACAGGTCGCCTGGCATGACATCACAGTAATTTGCAGAGTGTGGGCACTGTACGTTTCTTTCATTTTTTCATTTTTGCCTTCACCCTTTAACAGCACCCTCGCATTTCAGGAAAAGTGTCTACAAAATATGGGTTTTTCTGAAATTTCACAACAAAATAAAATTTGTTTTCATGGAAGCGTTTCTTCATGTGATAAGGTTTGGTGTTTTATGCTCCAAAAATCAGCATGTAAAGACAGTGCCCACTTTTCTTTATGGTTTAATCAAAGGACAGCTGATGATTCTTGCAACGAGATAGCTGTGAATCTCAGTATATAAGAAAAAATCATCATTTTTATCTATTTGAGAAACAATTCACAGGAGACAGATATTCTTGAAACTGTGTGTGGACAGTTTCTGTACCTACCTACCATATTTATGAGAATTACTTTATTTTTTATTATTTTTTTATATTTTTGTTTTATTTTCTCTTATCCCGCAAAACATATCCCGCTCATAACTTATCCCGCTCATAAAAGAGAATGATGTCAATCTCAAAATAGCAAAATTAACTTGAAAATTCAGAAGGGCTTCAATTTGATTGTGGAAGGAAACATGGTCAAAAATGAAGGTGAGGCAAGGGGCATAATGTTGGATAATTTTTGTTTCGAGATAATGAAAATCACCTAAAACGGGGTGTCTGCAACCGAGACCATTTTCCGAGTGACTATTCCAGGTTTTCCAGATAGAAATCCCAAAAATCCCAGACATTTTGGGTAATCATTGCCCTCGATCTCTCAGCATATTTAACCCATTGACCCCGAAGCACGTACCTCGTCCGGGCGTAGAGATCGTGCAAAATGGCCGAAACATGCTTTTTCAATTTCATCACCAACACCGAAGAATGGACCTGGTCCGATTCCATTTCCACCGTTTCCATTTCCAATAGTCCATTTTCCATTTGCCGCAGTTTTCAGACAAATTCCAACTATGGGAGCGAATTCGATTTTATTCGTTCAGGCAGACGACACTTCAGCGATTATTTTGTTTTTTGTTTCATCACGATCGTAGAATATTTGGAGACGCAGCAATTTTTTGAAAATTGGCTTCGCCCGACCGCGTGGCGGCGCTGCTTCATTCCAATTCAAAATGGCTGCGTTCTTGGCGGCGATCATGCAATTGGTGTTCTGTTCTCTCATTTGGGCTTGCTGCAGGTGTTTTTTGGTTGTTTTGGTGCTATTTTTGACAGCAAATTTGAATTCCGCAGTTATTTTTCAAGTAGAATAAAATTGTTGATTTTTTCCATTCTGGGTGAAAGATTGGCAGTTATTGGCAATGAAAGTGCAAAAAACACGCATATTTTTTTCGGAAAATCAAATTCCGGCTTTGGTTAAAGACCGAAAATTGATCTATCCGGTTTTGTTTTTGCTTTCACAAGTGAAATATTCCAGGCTCGATGGGTTAATGACGTTTTCAAAACAAAAACCTGGAAAATAAGGGCTTTTGCTTGATATGCCCCAAGTGTGGCCTAACCTTGCATAACAATTGGTAGGTACGAAGGTGAATAAATCCAGTCAAGCCCTGTTCTAAAGTAACAGAGACTTTACTTGCGAGAGAAAGAGAAATTTCCAAAAAAATTCCCTGACTTTGTACAGAACTTTCACAAATTCCCTGACTTTTCCAGAATGGCAAAATTCCCTGAAAATCCCAGATTTTCAGGTCTGCTGACATTCTGTTAAAGTGACTGCATTACAAAGTGACCGAATTCCAAAAGGCCATCTCTCAGTGAATGATGTTATAACCAACACGTCAATATCGGACAACACGAGTCGGCTCCATACTGTTAATGGCCATTCATGTCTTGTGACTCAAATATTGGTACACAAATGTGAAATGAGGATGGGTTTGCTTCTGATAGCCATAACGCCCATAACTAAGCCATAACTATCCACATTCACAAGTCTTGCAAACCTGTTGAATATTTCTTCCAATTCTGGACGTTTGGTCAGCAAAAAGTATAAGTTCACGAATTCGTCTTCGTCCAAAACCTGTTTGCCATCAACAGTGTAGCTTTTCATGTTTGCTTCCTAAAATGAGGTAAGAGCGACAGACACAAAAGTTTGAACAACATCTACTTCATGTCAACATCATGTGAAAGTAACTGCTGCTTTGCTGCAAAATTATTGTAGGTAACAATTTATTGATTTATGTCTGGCCGTCTGTTTTTTCTTTTTCTGGAACTTCTCCAAATGAAAACACTTCCAAACAAGGCTTTGCTGTTTCAAGAGCATTTTGTTCTTCTCGTCATGTGTTGATTTGTCTGGATCAGCTGCGAAATTCACATGAGGGCTCCCAGTACCAATGCTTCACATAAGAGGCCGGTTTGAAAGACTAGCGTTTAATGAACAACTGTCATGTATGAAAATGCATCTAAAAGGTTTGGAAAAGCAATGGAAATGAGTAGTGCAGAAACAGAGTGATTCTTTTGGCCCATTGGAGCAGCAATGGTGGCACGCAAATAAAATTTCGAACCAGCATCAGAAATGATGGCAAATTCTCCTTCATAAGGTACAACCACATGCCATTCAATTCAACATAGTGTTCTCAGCCAAACAGCTTTTCTAAAAGAAGATCCCGATTGCAGCTCTGTTGCCTTTAGATTTATGGCTGGTGGCCTAGACTAGAGCAGGCTTGCTCTCACCAGTAAAAGTGAGGTGAACTATTAGAAATTACAGTAAAAAACTACTTTAACTTGTCAGTTTGAGCTTACAAAGGCATGACGATTTCACAGTAAACAAACACAAAACACAAAGATGAAATCAATTGGGCCCCCAATCAACTCTATTGCTTGGGAGAATTTGATCGAATGCACCCAATCAATAGAAGTGTTGTCTGTGCAAGATCAACCTCTAATCAGTTGGGACTGACAATGTTGGCAGTGAGACAGACAAAATTGATTTCATCATTTGAGTGTTTGTGTCTGTTTTCTGTAGCAGAAGTGTACAGGCACACACATCTTCATAATCAATAAAAAACCAACAAAGAAAAAATGAAGATCAAGTAAACAAGTCTTCAACACAAACACCCCTGACAGATTTGAGATTCCAGACCACCATTTCGTCTGACAACCTTATTTTTTGCAAACAAAAATAAAGGTAGGTAGGTACCTGGAATAGTTTCTTTGCTTCATCCTCGATAACTTTGACATTAAGGCGCTTCAATAGCACTTTAACTTCATTGAAAGAAAGAGCACCATTGTTATCGATGTCAGCATCATAGAATTGCTCCCTCAGCCATCTGAAAATAATTTGTTTGGTTAGTCAAATGAAGCACTGGTGGAATCATTCTGCGACCATGTTGGAAATGATCCAACAATACAATATTCAAGGTGAAATGGCTTTCATCCAACAGCTTGGTAACACAAAAATGACAAATTTCATTCTATTGTGATGCCAACATAAAGTCACAAAGCAAGATGCACATCTCGAAGAAAAACTTGCAAGTGAACAGGAAGGTAAGTTGGAATCAATAATGTGATTCTCACCCCTGTGAATCAATCACAGGGGTGAATTGTTGTGATGACCTGAGGATTGTGAATTTGAAAATTTAAATAAGAATAGGTAGCTACTCGCACCTACATACCTTAAAATGAATAAATGCAAATAAATTTCGAACTAACAAGTCAAAATTATTTTCCTTTTCAAAATTATGAGCAATCAGGATCAGCTGACGTAAAGCAGCCACCCATTTGTTGCAAGCATCAGGTGTTTCTGCCATCAAATCCAAACTTTTGGCTTGGGCACACCCGTAAATGATGGAAAAGCATCGATTTTCAGCAACGTTTGACTTGAAAACTGATGATCGAACTTCCTTCTGTGCATCTTCCTTTGCCACTAAATTGAACACATCCGTTTTCCAACCACGCCGAATCTCATGGATATCAAAGAGGTCAACTATGGGAATAGGTACAAGAATGCATGTTATGTGCCACCTGGCATGATCCGAGTTATGATAAAAAGTGGTGTCCATTGTCAAGGAAGTTAAAATTATCAAGTAACAAGCTAGAAAATAATTTTTGACAACATTACGACAGTTAATTTACTCAAAGCAACAAAGTTGCCAACAGAATTTTTCAAGAGAAGTAAGGGGAAAACAACAATATTCATGTTACCTACAAGGATGGCTAAATGCATGAATTATTAGAAGGTGTTTTGTCACAGCATAAGTGTTAGCATCCATCTGCAATTTCTGACAGTTTAAAATGGTAACAAGACCCGACCATGTCATTGTGCTTTTGCTTCCACCATTTGCGACACATCTGCTTTGGGCTAGATTCAACAATGCAATAGCACTACAAAATGCAAGTAGGTACCAACACGTGGCAGTGGTGAATGGCACCTGTACAAAATAAACTCAAGTTAGGCAACACATGAAGCCCATAATAATAAAATTAGGCACCTACATAAAGTTCGATGAAGAAATGTGTTACAGAAATTTTTTTGGATTTTGAATGAGATAGGTAGGCCTAAGTGAAAAGAAACACCAGGTTGAGGTTTCAATCAATTGAGGATATTCAATTTTTTATTCCATTTTTATAAATATTTTTGAGAATGAGGCAAATGGATACCATTTTTTAGGCAAATGGGTACCTAGGTACCAACGGTAGCCATGCATAAAATGTAGCTCACCAACCGATTGTCTTGTTCCAACATCTTGGTTTGAAGGATGGGGTATGCACCAACTCCAAAGCATCCATGTTCCAAAAATATTTACGTCGGAACCACTTGCCAGGACCTTTTGCTTTCCACAGGTTGTCACCATTCTTCATGGATGTGAAAGTATCACCAGACTCCTTTATCCTCTTTATTATTTCTGGTAACAATAAGTGACAAGAAAAAGAAAACATTATGAGAAAAGAACACAAGAGTTGCTTCATGAATCACACAAGCTACAAACTCAAGATATCGTCACATAGGTATTCAACAGGCTTTGGTAATCCATACAGATGCAAACTCACAGCACAGGATTAAAGTCGGCCAGTGCTCGACCGTGTGCCGCACTGGCCACGGTGAAAGTGCTGGAGCACAAGCTTTGGCTGGCCCTCATTATTGTTACCGTTCCGTCTCACTCTAGCACAACCGGTGCGTCAGCTCGGGCAGGAGTGCCCTGAGATTGCTTGAGGAAGAAGGATTTGGAAAATCGGATAATCGTACATACGATAGAAAATCAACATCGATTTCATGAACACTCATTACGCACACATAATTGGACAATCAATCACAGAAATACATGACACAAGCTCAAAATTTATGCAATGACTTTGCACAAGGCACTCAAATATGCGATGGACAAAAAGGGTTAAGACTGCAGCATCAAATCATGGACAAGGTTTTTTCCCAGCAGAAATTTCCACTTCCAAACTCTTCAGTTTTTCCCTGTTTCCTATTGATACCTCCACCAGCACGGGCACCCCAATAAAGAAATGCCAACCTACATAGCGGCTCGCTGTCCATCCATGGCTTGTGCTTTTGGCTCTCCCTGGTGAAATATTTGGCCTCTGGAACACCAATATTGCACCCAAATTGAACCGAAAAATTTCAAAATTTCTTCAGCTTCTGGGGCTCCACCACAGACCTCGATTGATGGGGGGCTTCGCTCCCCAGAACCCCACACTGGGCTGTTCCATGTCACTGTCCTCACGAAAATGCACACCATCACTTCTCCAGGTCACTTTGAACAATGTTCCAGATATGAGAACTGAACTCGCACACATTATTGAAAAAATGCCTGACCAATTGGCGATTATGTGCCATCGCTTCAGGATGGCTGTGTTTTTATGATCCGAGTTCTCATTATATTTCACATAGGCCTACCTAGTCACAGAAGTTTCTGAGCAAAATTTGGCACATTGTATTGTGTTTTGTTATGGTTTACATTCGCGATTTCAACCAAATTAGAAGTCATCGAATTTTACATGACGAGTGTCACGTTTGCAGCCCAGTACATTTCCAATGTTGTTTCCACATCAGTGAGAGGGATTATTTTTTCAAGTTTGGGGTGACGTGACAAAAATCAGCAAAGGCCTATGGAGACAAGGGATTCTTTTCCCTTATGGGGCTCAAAAACGTTTTGCAGACATGCACCCTTGATTTTAATTTGGGGGAGGAGTCCAAGAGTGCCATCGAAAGAGAGCCAGAAGCAGGTGCAATGGGGTCTGGAGTCTGGGGCAGAGTCAAGCGGAGTTCCAAGGTGCACAGCCCTTGGCAGGAGGTCCGGAGATGGAGTCCCCCTGAACTGAAGAAAATCTTAGTGTTAGCCCAAAAACTGTGTTTCATGATCACTTTGAGGCCAAAGGGGATAGAATGGTGGCAAATCTCCATGGTCATTAAATCTTTTTCTCATAAATGTGAAATTTCAAAGAAGAGAATAAATACATATCAGCAGTGGTGAATACCCACACTTAATTTCTTTCCCAAGAAAAGCAAAATTGTTTCACATTTGAATTGTGAATTTTCCCACCAGGCACCAAGACCAGAAGGCAGAAATTGACAGCATTTCTGCCAATTCTCATGATCAAATCAGTGTGGGTGTCCGGTGTGCAGAATCGGAATCGAGCTCCGACCTCAGGAATCGGAATCGAGATGGTAGTCCCGAAGTCATTATCAAGATTTGGAATCGGGCCGCGGAATCGGAATCGAGACTTGGAATAGGAATCGAAATATCCAGTTTTTTGGTAAGTAGGTGTCTCAAAACACACACCCGGATGTGCGATTGCAGTTTTGTGGCATCAATAATTGCTATTTTGTTGCAATCCCAGCCCACATTGGTGAATAGCACAACTCTAGGTGTGCGATTCTCTGGAATCGGAATCGAGCTCGATTCACCAGGAATCGGTATCGAGTTAGATCGGAATCGAGAATTGGAATCAAGATGGCCCCGGAATCGGAATTGGAATGAAAATATCTCGGAATCAGAAGAGTATTTTGGAATCGACATGGAATTGCACACCCATACAAATGAGGGAGAAAATGCAATCATTATAGGTACAATAAAGAATAGTTTCGTGGGAGGACACAAGCCATTTCCCCCTGTCCATTTCCCTTTGAAGGGGGTTTGGGGGACAGCCCCCCAAAAGCTGGTGCTTTTTTAAGAATTTTATGCTGGTGCTTTTTAAGAATTTTATGCTCTCCAAATGGCGTGAAAAACAAACGGGTGCTTGCAAAGAACAGGCCCACAACAAAACTGTCAGTGAAAAACTGAAAACAATGAACAAATTTGGACATTTTCCCATTCACAAATCACTGTGCCCACGACAAGAAATTTCCCAATGTTCTTGAAAATTTTGGGACATGTGGGTACCTACTCCCCATTTTTTCTGCGAAATTTTCCATTTTTTGGGATAAATTTGGAAATTTCGAACACTTGTCGCAGCAATAAAATATACAACGTTCGGTAACTGCCAATGGCTTGCCTGCCAACGCCTATTTCCTGGCAAAAACCAAGGCCGATTGACTGCAAGGTTAATTTGAGAAAAAAACCCTAATATTTTAAGTTTAAACAATTGGGTACTAAAGTAGGCATTGGTATTAGACAGGTAGACTGGAAGACAAATCACATAAGCCTTACCTTCATGCTCATTCAAAATGAAAGATGAGGATCCAGCCTTTGTTGTCTTGAAGTCATTTATGTCCATTTTAAGTCAAGAAGAATAATACCGATATGAGGTAGGTACCTCAGGACAAGTGAATGGATAAAATAAATGCTATTTTATAAGGCACTTTAGTTGGGTTGCATACCTGCTGAAAACGAACACCTGTGGTTTATCAAAAATTTAGTAATGGGCTTTGGTAGGTAATCTGAAAGAAAAGGTCTGATTTCGGTGCCAGGCCCACCAATGCAACATGATATCCTGTGATACAAATACACGAATCACACACGATGACATCCTGTGACACAAATACACGAATCTCGTCATATCGAAAAGAAATACCTACCAATAAATCAGGCTTTTTCTCATGAGAATTAGGTACCTACCGTCAGATTACAAACAAAATTAACACATGGGTGCCAAGAACTGGGAAATGGCGCTAACATGATAAACCAATGTGACTGCGGCTCCAGAGATGACTGAAGAGAGGAATCTTCAGTAACTCACACCTATCGATTTCGGGCTTCGGAGGAGCCCTTTCTCAACGAGGTCAAAACTGGTAAAAACGATCACAGAACACGTGCAGTCGGCCAGTCGACTGGATTAAAAAACTGAATGAAAGGAACCATTGCCTGCTGAATGTCCAATCAGTCTGGTGGCGACGTAGCCTTTTTGGTCTGGTTAAAAAATAAAATCAGATGATGAACCTACACTGGGTTGCGCTCTTATTGCTGCAGCTGCGTCACATGGATAAAGTGGACGTAAGTCACATTACCTAGTTTATCAAACAAGACGTCGGCAAAGAACCTCCATGGAAAAATTTGGTGCTAACATGACAACATGTGGTCCGTGAGACATAGCATGTTCCTCGCCGTCCGCATGGCTTTTTCAATGCAAATAAAAATCCCTTTTTTTAAATTAACCGCCCCCCAGTTCGTACCTACTCACAAAACGCCAAATCGATGGCAGTGAAGGTGAAGAAAAGGCAAAGTGCAAGTCGAATGTTTGGCCAGCAAAACGACTCCGTGACAGGAAAACCAAAAACATTTGGACAACAAAATGACCTAGTCGGAGGTAAAAACAACAACAATGGGGAATGAGAAAAAAGAGCAGGTAGCCAGCAAACCAAGCAAGAATTTTTGAGAACGAACCCGATTGGAGTGGTTGAGCAGCAGGAAGTTGTCTCAAAATCGACCACAGATGACTGCAACAGCCAGCTGACAGTGTGACCACATCGAGGGAAATTTCCCATTTTGAGGGGAAAAATTGGTCCAAAAATGGGTGTGAGGGAAAAACCTGGGGAATTTTCGGGTGAATTTTTAAATCTACCTCATGCTACAGTGCTGCACAGCAAGATAGGACCTCAAAGTGAGGTCAGTGCATGGGATAATGCCAATCAACGGGCCCTTATGGCCTCAGGTTCCGTGGAATTTCTTATTTCTATTTTTATCGTGTGTTCTGGTGCATCATGGTTGACTTCTTACACTTTCTTCCATGTTGACTTTTTTGTACTTATGTTCACCTCAACCTTCAAAAACATTTCGTTTTATGTCAATTTGTTATATATATAGTCTGGTAGTGCTTTGAAACACTGTCTGGTCTGATAAGTCTAAACCTGCATCATTAGAACTTAGAAGTTAGAACACATCATGCCTAGCAGATGCAAAAACACAGACCCACAAGAGAGCTGGTTCTGTGTGCTTTGCGAGTTGAGAGAGGTGGGAGATGAGGCACACTGCCTTTTAAAGTGCCCAAAATTCAGTGGCGAACGACAAATGATTGTTCCACAAATGGGGCAGTGCCAGGTGGGGGTATTTGATCCAAAGCAGACAGACACGAGAAGACACTGGCCAACATAGGACAGTAAAGTTGGTTAAAACCATCCAAGATACCCTCAGTAAGCAACACTGCCTTGGCCCCTAAAGGGCCTGCCCTTGTGTAGACACCAACCCTTTACTTTTGCAAAATGCTCCTCCGTTATCGTTGAAATAAGTACCTATTCCACCAGCAGGCTACCTATGCAGGTAGCCTGCTTAGCAGTTGTTGGAAAGTGGGGAACAGGGCCGATAGGCTTCTTTAGTCTGGAATGGTCCTCCTTTAGCAATCCAGAATGACAAGAAATGTTCAGGTAGGTACCAATGTGTAAACATTGTTCCCTCGCCAGAAGTCCATGGGGACTTACATTTATGTGCCCAGATTTTAACTTGTTTCCTCTCTTTCCTCCCATTGATTGTTTACATTTTAACAAGGAACTTTTCATTTATGAATTTGATTTGATGATGATTGATGAATTTGCACAAGAATTACGTGAGGTCAATAAAAATTGTACCTACATAAAATGATAAAACCACATCTGTGTGATTGACAACCAAGGATAAATGTCTGGTACCTACCTGCTGGAGATTTGAGGTTGGTTGATTATTTTTTTGTTGTAAATTGTTAAAGATGGGCTGGATTGTTATGGAAATAAATAAGTAAGTAAGTAAGTAAATCTGCTGGGTAATTTTTGGTGGTTTCTGAAAACCGGACACCCACCCGGACAACCGGACCGGACAACCGGACGGCCGGACACCCTTCACTGCAAAAAATCTCAAAATTGATGAAACTTTGGTAACAGTTCCATATACCTGTCTACCACCGCATCTTTACACCGCATCTCCGGAAACAAGAACCAGGGATGTCCAAATTTCCATCTTTCACATTTCTTTTTTCTTTTCTTTCGACCAGCTCTTGCTTTGCTCATGTGTTATGTTTCGCTGCACCTAAAATGGGTGCACCAGAGGTCCCCGCGAAATGGATATTTTCGTGGACAGCACACTGCGGAGACTCCTGTGACATTGGCACGCAGAAGCTGACATCGAATCTCATTTCCGATTGTTATCTGCATGGGGATTTTCATCCCCCCCATTTGGAGGGATAAATTGTCCAAAAATATACCTATGTTTCCCATGGTCCCTTCCTAAGGCCCCTTCCTAAGGGCGGCCTCCCACTGTCCGTTTCCAGCTTCAGGCCCATCAGCTTAATAAGTGCATCAGCTAAGTTGATGGAGAAGATGGTTGCAGGGTATCTTTGCTATCTCCTTGAAAGCAGGAACTTTTTCTTTCATGGCCAACATGGTTTTAGGTCTGGGCACTCCTGTGAAACCCAACTCACTGGCTTTGTTCATGATTTGTCATCAACTTTAGGCAGATCAACTCAAACAGATGTAATATTCATAGACCTTGTGAAGGCATTCGACAGGGTATCTATTTCATTACTCTGTTGGAAGCTTTCAAAACTCTCCACCCCTGAAAATCTTTACTTGTGGATATGTAACTTTTTGAGCGATAGACACTTCCAGGTCCTAGTTAATCAGGAGCAATCAGATCCCCAACCTGTCACTAGTGGCATTCCACAAGGCTCTGTTTGTGGCCCACTTCTCTGTCTAATATATATTAATGATCTCATATGTCACGTAAAGTCTCGCATCAGACTTTTCGCTGACGACATTGTGGTGTACAGAGTTGTCCACTCACTGGAGGACTGTGGCGCGCTTCAAGCCGATCTGAATCTTATTAATGACTGGTGTGGGCAGAATTTAATGGAAATTGGCGTCTCCAAGACTTCGGCCATGTCATTTTCATCCTCCACTAACCACCTGTTATGTGATTACACTGTGAATTCCGCTGTGCTATCCAGGCCAGATTGTGTGAAGTACTTGGGTTTAAATTTTAACAGCAAGCTCAGTTGGGCTCCCCACATCCAAGCCATTGTTAAAAAGGCATGGCATCAATTAAGTTTTCTCATTCGCAATTACCATCACGCTTCACGGCGCATAAAGTCAATTCTTTATTTTTCAACTGTAAGGCCTCTGCTCGAATATTCCACCACCACATGGAGTCCTTATCAAAAATGTCACATTGATGCTATTGAGGCTGTGCAAAGAAGGGCAGCTAGGTTTGTGATGGGAAATTTTGCTTTTGGTGCAAGTGTGACAAGCATGTTGACTGAATTGGGCTGGGATTCCCTCAATAAAAGACGGTTACTGCATGGACTGTCTGCATTCAGGAATTGCATTGTCAATAAAGGGGGTTGGGGGGATGGGCCCTGGATTTTCACTCCGAACGACCACAAGACCAGAGCTAGCATGACAGTTTCCTTTGTGCCAACTTCACTTTTCAAAAATGTAGACAGGTATTCCTTTTTTAATCGCAACATTTTTCTGTGGAATAAACTTGCATTGCCAGCTGAAATCTTGCGGTCCACTGAAAAGCAATTCACAGATGTTATTTCTTCAAAACTGGATGTTTTAGATATTTAGTCTTCATAGCAGAATCAGGTACTAATTTGTTCCCCCCATTTCTTTCTTTCCTTTTTGGCATGCTAATTTCTGCATAGGGTACCTACTTACTGAACTCTATGGCCATATTTCTTCTGGAATGAAACAACAAAACTGGCCACACTTTTTATCTCCAACCATACGAACTGGCATCAATTTGAACTGCTTGACTCTTCCACTCTGGACTCTGGATGACATCTGACCAAGCAATCATGCAAGGTATGACCTGTGCTTTTTAATCTTATTTTCTTTTTTATCGTTGTATGAAAAATAATCATTCAATCAAATAAATTGCCTGTTGGCAATCTGTCTGCATCGTCTGACTAATTGTTCCACCACCTTATATGGAAACCGACCTCACCGTCCTATCAGTCTAACTTCTTGTGTATGCAAACTTATGGAAAAGCTAGTCTCGGACTACATCAGGGAGTTTCTTCATGTCACTAATTCTATCTCTCCTTATCAATTTGGCTTTCGTCCTGGATGGTCTTGTGAACTTGCTCTTGCCAAGTTTACTCACATCGTCGCATCCTCCATTGACAAAGGAACTGATATTGATGCACTTTTCTTGGACTTCAAAACTGCCTTCGATGTTGTTCCACACAGGGCTCTTATGTTCAAACTGCAGTCTTTGGGCCTCTCTACTTCCATCATCTCTTGGATTGATTCTTTTCTGAGCAATCGAACGCAGTCTGTTTCTCTTGGTGGTGCAAGTTCATCTCCTTTTCCAGTATCATCAGGTGTACCTCAAGGTAGTGTGTTAGGCCCTCTCCTCTTTCTTATTTTCATCAACGACCTTCCTGATGTCATATCTTCTTCTAATATCATGCTATTTGCTGATGACTGTGTTCTCTACAAGACCATCCAATCTCACTCTGATGCTAACTTGCTGCAGGATGATCTTGCTTCCCTTGACTCTTAGAGCCTGCAGTGGGGCCTTGCCCTAAATGCATCAAAGTGTGTCCACATCCGGTTCTCGACAAAGCTTCATCCCCTTCAATCCTCTTATATCCTTCCTTCTTCGGCCGCTGTCTTGACCACCTCATCATCCTGCAAATATCTTGGTGTGACACTTACATCCGACCTGTCCTGGAAATTGCATATAAACACTATTGCACGTAATGCCAATTTTGCTCTTCTCAAAATCAGACGCTTATTCAAATCTTGTTCTCCTGCAACCAAGGAAATTCTCTACATTTCACTTGTCCGTCCCCTCCTGGAATATGCCTGCATAATCTGGGATCCTTTCCACATCTCACTCATTCACGAACTTGAAAAAGTTCAACGCAGAGCAGCTCGCTTTGTAAAGAACGATTTCTCTCCCTACTCGAGCGTCTCTTCAATGCTTTCCTCTCTGAATTGGCCACCACTCTCTGACAGGCATTCTCAGTTCAGGCTTTCAGCTCTCAGTAAGATTTTCACACATCACGGTGGCTGGTCATGTCTTTCTGATACTCTTGCTGCTCCTGCTTACATTGGTCGACATGACCATGCTTTCAAGATTATCCTTTATCAACCTTCTAAGAACATACTCAAGTATTCATTCATTCCAAGAACTATTGTAGACTGGAATTGTTTATCCCACAACCAGTGTTGCCAGAGGCAAGGATGAGAATATCCCTTTCGAAGGGTCAAAAAATCCCTCAAAATCCCAAAAAATCCCTCGGATCAATATTTTACGTGAAATGTGGCCGAAGGCCACCAACCTGGGGTCTGGGGCGGGGTTAGCCCCAGCGGGGTTCCGAGGGGCAGCGCCCCTGGCAGGGGGTTCGGGGGACAGCATCCCCCGTGCTCAAGAAGTTTTTGGAAATGTAGTGCTCTCAGACTGCTCAGAAATGTGATTTTGGGGACTAGAATGTGCAAAAAGGTTTCCTATTCGCCTTTATTTGTGTCATCAAAAATGTTCAACCTCGTGAAGAATGGGAAACTTTGCTCAAATTTAAAACTGGAAACCTTCAAATCTGCTGACAGTAACTTCTGTCCTGTCATATGTGTTCTTCCAAACAATAAACAACAGGTCCCAATTGCATAACACTTCGGGTGGAAGGTGCGTAAAAGATTAGGTACGAAGACTCAATAAGTACGCAGAGACGTAGACTCAATATCAGAACGAAATCCAATGCAATCAATTTTGATGCCAAGGAGAGTTTAGCCGCTGCCTATTCCACAATTCCCAGAATTTCTAAGAAACATTCTGCAATTTAACAAAAATTAAATTTTTGTCATTGCTATGGGTACCTACCCATTCGTGTACTTCTGCCTTCATATTTGAAGGCAGGTACCTAGGTAAGTAGGTAGGTAGGTACCTGGAGGAAATTGTAATCGCATTGGTGTGCAACTAGCGCTCCACCAAAGATGCAAAAGCAAAGCAAACCGCATTCAAGTTGCTGATATGAATGAATGAAACAGTTCACTGGACGGGGTGCTCCCACTTGCATCTGCATGCCCTCAAAAATGAATGGACCGATTGTGATCACTGTCCCTGCTTCTGGTTGTTCCCCGCCAAGATGTCACATTTTTGTGTTTCGCCGCTGGGCCAACAGTGCAAAGCACAAGGCACAAATTTTTTTCTTGTATTTTCAAAAGTGGCAAAAAAGAAGAAAATTCAAAAAAATCAAACACGATTACACGAAAGTGAAATCAGGTGGTCCCTGAAAACCGGACAGGACTGCCGGACAGGACCATCGGACCGACCCGGACAGGTTAGGTTAGGTCAGATTAAGTTAGGATAGTCTATCCTAACCTAATCTAACCTAACCTGTCCGGGTCGGTCCGGCAGTCCTTTCTGCCTGTCCGGCAGTCCTGTCCGGCTGTCCGGTTATCAGGGACCACCGTGAAATCATGTGGAAAAACACAATTTTCCAGTTTTTTTTTTTTCATTTTCCCTGAAATCCCTAAAAATCCCTCAAAATCAAAAATCCCTTTTCAATCCCTCAGAGGTCCAAAAAATCCCTCAAAAAGGGATAAATCCCTCAAATTGGCAACACTGCCCACAACTCTGTTGAATCACTAATTCTGTCTCAAAATATGCCTCCTTGTACTTAGACCTAATCCTGTGGGCCCTATTCAGATCTGGTGCAATGCATGGGGTTGATAAAGATGTGGTCTGGGAACGGGTCGGGGACCCATGCCCAGACCTAAGCCGGGAACCTGCCCGGAGTCGGCGGCCCATGTTGGCGGCCCCTCACTGCGTGGTCAGTGCAAAACCTTTTTCACGCAGCTGGGAAGAGGGAGTGTGCGTACTGCTGGCGAACGCCGCTGGTGCTTCCGTGACTCCCTGCGCTTGTTAACCGGCAGTTGCCGGACGGCGCTCTCGCCGCGCGACTGACGCAAGGCGAACCTTTCCCTCATTGTAGTGCACTGGATAGAGTAGGTACCCACGTACGTAATCCTCTAAAATACTCTCATCTCTTATCGTGCTTCAAACTTTGGCTTTATCCACCATCCGAGAGCATGTAGTGTAACGGAAGAGAGACCACAGGGGGAGAAAAACAGCCTTCGGACTTTCAAGAGCTTAAGGCACCTATCAAAATATAAGTTGAAATCACCAACCTTTGTTGAGACACATCTACCACGATATGCAGGCAAGTTACCTATTTCTCAGATGAACGATTACTCCATTTGATTTTGTGGCCTATTAGTTGTCATCTTGTGCAGTGAGTTACTGATGGAGACTCCATCAGTAACTCACTGCACAAGATGACAACCAATAGGCCACAAAATCAATCACTGTGCCTAGGTATGTTAACCGGTCAAGCCCGAAATTGCGAATTCTGGGTTTAAAACGTTTTTCGGCACGTTTCGGAAACACGGAATGTCGCCCGTGACGGAATAAAAAAAATCTGCAAGGATATTCGAAAAACGGAAAAATCGGAAATGCATGCATTTCCCGCTCACTCAAGCCAGATTTCTGCTCTGTGTCATTAAAATCGCCTATAATTTAATGTTTTCAACAAAAAAAAACACCTCCGCACAAAAAAAACAGCCAAGATACCCACAAAACGCTTCAAACCGCATCAAAATTGAGCAAAAACTGGAAAAAACCGGAAACTTCAATGCAACGCCATTTCTGAACGAATGCAACAATTCACGTGAAACAAGCGTCGGCTGATTCGCGCGTCTTTCAACTGCCCGAAAATTCAAATTTCGGCGGGCGGCAGATGTCGCGCGATCGCGTAAAAAGGCGCCAAAACGGGAACTTGAGAGAAAAAATGCGGGAAATTTGAAAAGTGCGCTGATTGAAAACGGTTGGACCGATTTTGGCGGAATAAACGTCTGCTAAATCGCTGATTTTTCCTCGTTCCGGCTGTGAATATTTTTGAGTGGTGCTGATATTACGTAATTAAATTCAAATCCCTTGAAAATGGAATACCCATGCCGACGTTTATTTACGTCGTCCGTACAATCATATCATGCCGATCTTGACGTGTATCTACGTCGCTCGTACGCAGTTTGTTTTTTTTGCGGACGTAAATGCACGGCGCTCGGGCTTGACCGGTTAAAGATATCACCCAAAAATCTCATCTAGAGTGAGTCAGACTGGACCTAGTTTTATTCAAGGTAAAAGGTAAAAAACATCATATGTAGCCTTGCTAGCTTGACAACAGAGACCTAAAATGCTCTCAGGCCAAGGAAATTAAACATTTAACAACTAAAACAAGAATGAACTCTCTACAAATAAAACAATAAAATCCTCGAAGAAACAATATTGCACCATTGGTAAAAAGAAGATGGCATGGAGAAAATGACTAGTCACCGAATATCACAGGCTAAGTTGATCACTGGAAAAGTTCCGTATGACAATGTTTCATCACCAAATCACCAATTGCCAGTGCAAATTGCCACACCCTGCTGCTGATTGTTTTCTCATGAGAGTTCCAAGTGTCCATCTGAATTCCCTTTGTCCACTGCATTGACAGCTAAACAAATTGAGCCATAAGAGCCTCCTGCTGTGCTGATATGTTCTCAAAGCAGAACCGTAGGTAGGTACCCCATAGTTCAAACTATCCAACAGTATGTGATCACCATGAATTTTGGTTGGCCTTCTGTTCCAGAATTAATCATTTCTGCAGACCACTAAGTCTTGGAAATAAAGTTACTCAAAGAAACAGTTGTTTCACCCTTGGTGATCATCAAGTTGACTAGGTAGGTAGGTACTCACTACTCAGGCTGAGATGGGCTGATTAAATTTGGCTTCTGCAAGATTGCCCAACCCTTCCCTCATAGGAAAGTGAAAAAAGACGAGTTAGTACTAGCAAATTCGGTAACGGGCAACAGAAACCTACCTGAACAAGGGAATGTTACCTACCTAATAAAGGGAATGCAGCATGGGAACGCTACATGCCCCCCCCCAAACTTGACAATGCACCACCGTGCATGAAGAAAAAAAACAAACTTTTTTTTTCTTCATGTCACAAAAAACACCAAACAAAACAAAAGAAATAGAAATGACCAGGAAAAAAAACAGAAGATGGGCTTCCAGCCTGCCTTCAAACCCAAACCAGCATCAGTAGCCAGTGTCTCCCCTGCAAGTCACAATTTCCACTCATAAACGAGCGGCTTTGCAGAGGAAACACCAACCAAAATCCAGAGCCAGCCCAGACCATTCAGCAGTCCCCCCATCTTCACCATGGCGACACCTCACAAACGTATTAGGTTGGGTACCAACCTGCGCCATGGTATATCAAAAGAGATCTGTTCATATCTAGATCAAAACCAAAAACCCAACCTAAAAAATCACAACAAAGAAAACAAAATTTGGAAAAAAACTCACTGCACATCACACCGGTTCCACCTAAGAAGCCTTCAAAGAATTCAAGAAATTAAACAGCTTCAACGGTATCTCCCTTTCAGGCTTGGCCTCACAGCACTTCCTAAATACCGGATTCAGTTCCATGCCACTCTCCAATGGCTTGATTTTCTGACTCAGCCCGTCATCCAGGTAATCCCCATGCAACCTTGCAGGTATCAGATCATCACCAGTCAATTGGCTACCACATTCCGCCATAGGCTCAACAGAAACATTAACTTGATTAGCTTGAACTCTGTCATTATCCCTACATTTCTTGCAAATCCATTCCTCCTCCTGACTCTCCATTCTTTTCCCCATAGCTTGAGTCACTCCAACACACTCTCCATGGAACCACTCATCACATTTATCACAAGCAATCATAAACTTCCCAGCATGCGGCTTCCTGCAAATGCACCAAAGCTTATTCGGATCATTATCATCTAATCGACTTCTTGCATGATCAGGCTTTGCGTGCACCAACTCTGATCCATCTTCACCTTCAACACCATCTTCCTGAATATCCAGACAAGTTGCTGCAGTTTCATTTATCTGTGCATCAATATCATGACTTCCAATATCACCAGCCTGAGCATCCTCATGATCACGGACCTTATTTGTTGCCTGTTGATGGGTGACCAACACATGAAAAGGATATACCTTGCTGCAATGAAGAAGAACTTCCTTCCCACTACCTCGAAATGGCTTCATGACAATGTTCCCATCATCCTTGACCTGAATGATGATATGCGGTTGACTGTATACCGGAAATAGCTTCTTATTCAGCTTATCCACCGCATGTGATTTATGAGACAATTCATATTTCACAACACTGCCCACCTGAAAATTGTGCTGCCTGTGCTTCATTTGATAATAAGCTGCATTGTGTTTATGCTGCTTCTCCAAATTCTGCCTAACTATCTGATACAGCTGTTCCCTGCCAGAAATTTTGTCCTGATCCATCGGTGATATGGACCTGATGTTATCCCTGTGCAACAAAGCGTAATGAACCGGTGTATGAATCTGCAAACCTAGCAGCACCTGAGCCGGTGAATATCCAGTTGCCAAATTGACATTAGAATTCAAGCACAACCTTATTTGCGACAAGCCATCTGACCATTCAGAATGTTTACTGATATGGCATCTGATGATATCTTTGATGGACCGAATAGACCTCTCCACCAAATTTGACTGATGATGATCAACAGTTGACTGAATTAACTCAATGTTAAATGAAGCTGCAAAACTCTTAAAAGCATTTGCTGTGAAAATGGATCCCAAGTCAGTGATAAAAGCCATAGGATTTCCATACCTGTATATGATTTCATGTTCCAAAAGATTAATGATATTATTTGTAGAGGCTACTCGTAGAGGAAAAAGTTCCACCCATTTGGAGAAATTCTCAACAACCACCAAAAGATATTTCCTCTGTTTCGCATCCGGAACAAATTCTGCAACATCAATGTTCCAAGTGAGAAGTGGCTTAGCAGTGGTACAAGCTGATCCCATAGGATTACCATAACTTTTATCATTAAAATGTTTGCATCGTTGACACACCTCACAAGCTCTGACCACTGCTCTTATGCGTTTAACCAATTTCTCCGCATAAATGATATCTTTCAACTTATTTGAGGTTTTCTTGATGCCCTCCACTTATATCCGAATGAAATTTTTTTTTTTTTTTTTTTTCTTTTTTTTTAATATTTTTACTGTTTTTTTTTTTCTTCAATTTAGCACAATGTTTACAATTTTAAAGAAAATGGAAACAGGCCTCAATTGACAATTTTTAAATATGAAGGAAAAAAACAGGCAAAAGTAGTTATGTAGGAAGGTACCAACCTCATTGACAAAAAATTAACACAACCAAACCAAAAGATGTCACCAACCTCACAATCCTCCAACGATTGAAGCTCATGTCCATCAAGTGTCGTTGAAGAAAATCCATTCAAGCAGAAACAGGTTGGTAAACAGGACCATAATCATGGCAAACAAAATTCAAGTGCACTAGCCAGAAGTGTAGTCCTAAGCACAATTTTAATGACATCATGATATTCATCATGAAATAACCCTAGAAAGACATGAACCGCAATGATTGGATCATTGATTGTCAGGTTGTTGAAAAGGAAAAGAAAGGAAGAAAGGAAGAAAGAAATTAGACAAATGAATTATAACATGTGAGCATACCTACCTACCAGGAAAAAAGAAGTACCTACCTAGAAGTTTTCCAGTGTTGAGAAGGTCTCATTGGCAAACTAGACTAACCAGTTCAGAGAATTGAGTGCACACAAGGAGCAAGAGTGAAGAAAACTTAGCCTAGGTAGGCAGGAAAGTACCTACTCATGTGGAAAGGATAAGTCTGTACCTATTTTTCATAAAAACAAAAACTCAAACTTGGGTACCTCCCTTGGTGCAATGAAAGGCAGGTAGGTACCATAGGTAGTTTTCAAGAAGGTGAAGTAGGTATGGTAACTTGGTATGATTTTTTTTTTCAGAGGCAAGTCCAATTTGCAAAGTTAAAACACTTTAAATTTGAAAGCAAAAACCTAGAAGTCAAATGACTTCCATATGTAGACGTTGAAAATATGGGTGGCAGGCAACACTGGGTTAAGACAGGTTGCGAATGACCTACAGATATGTCCATAACAAAGGTGGACTGTGCAATTTTAAAACTTTTAGGGCTTTTCCAACCCGCGAGATATCAAATGAAGCATCCTGACACTAGCAAGAACCGTGATGGGCCACATCAGACAGCCATATTTGTCAACCAACGACTCATGAAATATCGAACAAAATGTCTGGAATGAACTATAACGATAAAACGGAGTGCCGTGTCAGGATATCTCCCATCTATGCAAACATTGCAAACTAACAAATCGAACAAAATAATATTCTATCTCATCACAAAAAACAAATATGATGAGATAGAATATTATTTTGTTCGATTTGTTAGTTTGCAATGTTTGCTATGTAGTTGCAATGTTTGTTAGTTTGCAAAAATTGCTGCAGGAATTCATCCAAATATTGCTGAGGTACCCAGATGCGAAAAATGCCAAACTTATCGCGAGCATACACCAGCCCCTGTGTGATGGTGTGTATGTCTGAATCCATCCGAGGACCATCAGGTTGCTGACCAGATTCAACTGTCAGCCTTCGATACACTTCCCTTATTTTGGCATCTTTCTTCTGCTCCTCTTTAATCCTTCCAAAATCAAGCCAGCTCAAATCTGTTTTATCCACCATGTTAACCCAAACGTTCAATCTTTCATCAGTCTCTGTCATCACTCCAGCTTGCCTCTGCGAAATGGCTTCCACACTACCTAACTCAACATAACTCGATTGATCCTTCCGTGCCAAAATTTCCAAAGACTCCTCAGAATCCACGTGATGTGTTGCACTGATCACATCCAACTTGTCAGCTTGATCAGTGACTTCCTCGATTACATCTCGAACCCTTGCTTCCATACCAACATGAACATCACCACCAAATGGCTTCTTATATGATGCGAAAAGTTTTGGCTTCCGTGCGATTTCATCCCGAACATCTCGAAATCCTTCCTTCACCATGACATCCTTCAGCGGACAATTCAACTTCGGATTGAACAGATTCTGCCCACTCTGACACGGCATGCAATAATTCCACAAGTAATGATAGTAGCCTTCCCAGTTCTTCGCTTTAATATTAGAATTGACCACAGTCACAGAGTAAGCTTTTGGAAAACACCAGCTAGGCCTACTCGATATCATTTTTTTTGTCCTGGGGACTAAGACACCTACCACTGATCGCAGTACCTGGCTCCACTTCCTTGAAACGATAACTCTCGAAAACTGACCCTTTCACTCCTGACAACTGACAGTACCATGACCGGTGATGCAAAGTCAAGTAAAAGAAAGAGGAAAAAACAGACTTAATCCTTACTCTGACGAATGGCCCACAAAATTTTGTCCAGCAATTTTGACAACCCCAACTTGTTGAAGTGAATGAGATCAACTTGACCAGATCTTTTGCCACCAGTGAACGTTTTCTCAAAAAGATTGAAACTAATTTTTCGATGATAGTATGATAATGAAAAGATGTTCAAAAATTTTACTTTATCACCAGCTAGTGATCTGATGTGATCGTTGACTGACTGGACATCATTTAAGTGCAATCCTGCCGGACTACTTGAAAACAATAAAGGTATGACAGGCACAGTGCATACAATGATTGAATTACAAATTTGACATAACCACTGTACAAGACAACTGATTTGCAGTTTTATGGTCTGTAGATCTACACCCTTCAGAAAGGAATTAGTGCCAATCAAAAGAATGATGTTGGAATTGACCAATTTGGATTGTCTGAACTGAAGCTTGTCATGCAAAGAACAAATGTCTACACCAGGGAAACAAAATTGATTGTTGAGACCATAAA
>JASGXE010009576.1:0-15808 GCA_030068105.1 Sinentomon sp. SZTP_YWyxl
CGAGTAAAGGCTCCACTGCAATTCTGATTCCATGTGATGTTATGCAATTGATTAACCTTTGTTTCGAATGGTTTGATCGTAGAGTACGTCCTGCTGAATGGAAGTATGCGGGAAGCCATAGGAGAAGAACGACCATCATGCCAGTGCCCTTCCATGTCCCTCAAGTGTCCTTTTTCACACTGGTATTTCGGGGCCACCCCCCCTGCTGTGCTGCATTTGCTGGAAAAATGCACTTTGCGGGAAAGAATTGGAATTTTGGAGGTCAATCTTTTTAAGACAAAAAAACATGGAATTTTAAAATGTTCCAATCTCATTTTTGCTCTCAATATTGATGTCAAGGGTTAAGATATGACTTTTTCAGGATTTCACTTTTTCCAAAAGGAAGGTAACTGCATTGATAATCCAATATCACTACCGCACAAATTACCGCCCAAAATTGTCTCAAATGGAAGAACGAAGATGCTGTTACTGGTTGGGGCTAATGCAAAATGACCAGTAGTTGAAATTCGGTGAGAAGGATTGAGGAAATGGACTACAACATCCAAAACAACAAAAAGATTGACTCCCCACGAACTTGGTGCAGCAACCACGAAAGCAGAGTCACAGCTGAGCTGGACCAGCTTTCCTATCTGGCCTACCCTGGGCTGAATGCGGGAGTGAGACAGGAAAGTATTTTGTTTGTGTCCAAAAATGTGTCGTCATCATTTTGAAGGAAGTCTGCTTTTTTGCAGTGAGCATAACACGTTTATGCAAACGCTCCGTTTTGAATAAGTGATCAACGCCACTAAAGTGATCAGTGGCCTGAAGTAGTGGCATTTTTCTCCCTCAAAATGTTGACTCCATGATTTCTTCCTTTACCTTTTTCGGTGTATCAATAGCAGCGGGGCGATCAATACGGGATTAAACGTAACTCCTAAGGAGGTTGTGAGATTTTTCCATTGGAGTAAATGGCGAAAATATACCTCTCAACTCGGAGTCAGCGACAAACGAGCATTGGTCACTCCACCGTGACTTTACCACAATGGCTTTTTCTTTCCTCATGGCTTTTTGTGCCGGCTTTCAACAAAGTCACTGAAGTGGCAGGCTTCAACAACCTCTAACCACAATCCCAACTCAGATCATCGACAATCCCTCAGTAACCTTCACAGGGAAGAGCATCTGTGAGATGCTCCTGTCATCATGGCAACTAATTCCGCTGGATGTAATCTCTTTTCTCTTAATTTTCCTTCCTTTGGGACTTATTGTCCACTTAAAATAGCCCTTTTTCTTGCCGATGGACCTTCCACTAGATTGGCCTTTGACTGCTGCAGAAAGGGTCCACCAATAAACGAGAAACACCCTGGCAATATGGGTTGCTCAACGTCCCATGCGCTCAAAAACATGTTAGAACTCTTTGGGACTCTTTGGAACAACTCCGAAAAAATGCATCCAAATAACATTCCCAAACAACGAAAGTCAACTTGTTAGAATTTTGGTCGTGCACCTTTCACCATCTCAAAAGCATCTTTCAAGGCATAAAGGATGGTTCTGACGCAGAATCGTCGTCAGGGCCACCTGCCTGTGAAACTGAATAGATTATGACGCCTGTAGTTGAGAACAGGATTTAAGAGGAACATGGCTTCAAGACACGACAATCATTTGCAACCAGGTTTACGGCAGATATGCCAAAAAAGAGTTCACGTCCCTTTTTTCAAGTCCCCAATGCATTTCAGAAGCACATGATCTGCTGCACCAGTATGGGATAAAGATGTTAGATTTGACGTTGAAACTTGAGAAGGTAGGAGGAACATGAATGCTATATCACACGAAATACAATAACCCAAAGTTCGTTATGCAGAATGAAACATCGATGGCTCATTTCAACACGTCAAAACAAAACAATGGCATGTTTTTTGACACTTGTATCAAGAATGGGAATGCAACAAATACCGAAGTGACACCTTAAACAAATTCGTTATCCGAGAACCAAGCGCTCAAATTCTCAATTAGTTGCAGCAGTCTCAAATGAATGGCAGTGACAGAAAAAGAATGGGAAACAACAAATACCGAGTGACACCTTAATAAACGCTCGAGAATCAAGCTCTCAAATACCAAATTAGTTGCTGCACACATGTGAAGGTTTTCCATACGAATTCTGAAACACCGAACAGGTTTTAACGAGACAGAAAATCGCTTCAAACACCAGACGCGTGCATCCGGCAACAACCAATCAGCGCTTCCTTTGCCAACAGCACGGCATGAGCGTTTTTAAAGCGCCACTCCATAAAAACGAAAATATCAGCACTAGGTTAAACAATTCAACAAAAAAACACACAAAATCAAGAATCAAAACAGAAAATTTGGACCAGGCGCATGAAAGCAGGAAGGATGACGAACATTGGAAACGATTGGCAATTTCAACCAGCAAAAGCAAGAAAGACAGGCAGAGATTTTATACACTGCCGGAACTGAAGGTAAGGAACCACAGTGGAGTCTCAGTTGATTAATCTTGCAATTGGGTCATGGTCCTCCACAATCCCTTCTGAAAAATGGGGGAGGTCTGCGGATGCCTGCCTACATTCACTGACCATTTATGTGTACAATTTGCAGTTTTACACACACCCCGAGGAAAAGGGTGGGAGTTAGTGCCACGATATTTATGAACAAATGGGACCTGGCACCAGGCTGATCTGTGTTCATGAGCTTGGTAGGGGGCCTGCTCCCTGCATCGTTCCATTTTCACGGGCTTGCAAACTGGATCATGTCAAAATGCACATGTCTGAAACGGTCAAGGATTTCTGCTGAGGTACAGAGGCACAAATCAATGTTTCACATGTTCAGAGATCATCATGACCTCGCCTGGAGCACTCATGGACCTGCCCTCAAAATGCGTCTGATCACAAGTCAATGCGTCATTGTCAAATCACATTTACTCATCATGAACACGGCTGACAACCCAGAGTTCGACCATGACGGAAATGAAAACACGAACAAAGATACCAGTTAATAGCGAACATACGAAGCTAAAACGTTTTGCAATAAAAAAAATGCCATGGCGGCTGCAGCAAAAAACCTGACACGAGAACAAAAACTACAAATGCAACTCAATAAGAAAATAAATGGAACGAGAAACAAAAACTCGTGAGTCGTTAAAAACAAAACAACCCTGTCATTGGTCGAAAGGATCTGTGGAATACAATGAGATCAGCAGTGTTACTTCAATCGCATGGAAGTTACAAATGTCGTCAGCAAGGGCCTATAGGGAAAAGCTCAAGAGAAGCCATTTCTCAACAAATTTAGATTATTGTTGCATCATAACGCTCAGAGATCATCGCAACATTTAGAAAGATGGAATTTGAAAAGTCATATTCAATATTTTAACTCCATTTTGCGTGGGATTCCCAACAAAATACATCAAAATTCAAAAAGATTTAGCCACACCAACTGGTGAGCCAAGGTCAACCTTGGAATGAATGCCTCAATTTCGAACTATCACCAGATGTTGATGAAATAAGAGAGTGGAAACGCTTTCCCATACACTCTAAAAACGTATGCGTCTTTCGTTGGTTTTGCTTAGAAAAATGTTTGCCGGACCAGACAACAAGAAGTTAATATCGAAGCAGATCATAAGTTTGTAGCTTTTTTACACTTCACGATACTGGCAAATGAATGCATGAGCTTCGAATGAATGCATCAATTTCGAAGAATATCAGCAGATGTTGCTGAACGAAGGTGAGTGGCAAGTTTTTCCATACACTCCAAAAACGTGTGCGTCTGTTCATTGTTTCGCTCGAAAAATTATATTTTTGCGCAATGCAATTGTGTTTTTTGCAAATGTCTTATTTTTAACTATTCACACATCTTTTACTTCGGCATTTACTGTTTCACGTGCCTTGTGGTGCCAATTTTCATCATACAAATGTCTGTTTTGCAAACGTGTGCTACATTCTTTTCATGTGGGGTTGAAATCGTCAAAATTGCCTGGTAAGAGCGAGCGAGCCTTTGTTTTGTTGCAGCTTGTAAACATCTTTTACTTCACTTTTTTGTTGTTTTACAAGCTCTGTGGAGTCATTTTCATCTGTTGATGCGAATGAAGATCTTTTGTTTCAACCTGTACATGTAACAAAAAATTATGGTGGAATTTTTTTCACACAAACAAAGAATTCGTGCTGGTGCTGCGTATTTTCGGATCTTGGTAGAGGATTTACAGAAATGCAAGAGCAAAAGAGCGAGAACAGACATGGAATATTTCTAGCCATGTACCCGGTACTCTTAACACAGTACGGACAACTGTTGCCACACCCACAGTAACCATACACTTCCAAATTGTGACGCAAAATCTCCCATCACACCCCAGATGTTGAAGAACATGGCATTTTTGCTGTTTGGTGCGAGAGGAGGAAGAAATGAAGAGTCCCTGCGATCACAAGTTCTTACCCCAGGATTTCGAAATGCAACAATTCAAAATAAAAAGTCTCGAAGTGAGAAAGCTGGTTGTTCAAATTCGACAAATCACTGATGAGATCTTAGATAAACAAGGGAAGCACAAAACAAAATCACCTGCAACTGAATAGTACAAGCAGATCAACACAGCACTATTTGAGAAAAAGAAAAACCATGAGCATTACTAGGGGAATAACAAAAGACAACCGCAAAAAAGTAAGCAAATTTTGATATTGGTAATTAAAAGCGAGGCACAGAAATGACAATTCAGCGGAGAGACTCCTAAAAAAGCTTGGGCTTGAGATAGAACATTTCAAGCCCTGCGAACTTCGTGCTTAACTAAGTTCTAAGAATGCTTTGTGCAATTTGACTCTTGCTAAATATCTTCAATAAACAAGGTTTATCGTTGCCCAAGCTCCGAAAGGAGAAACTCGGCACATTTTTTCAGACAACCACGACCATCTTCAGAAAATGATTCCAACTGCTCCAAGAAATATTCTTCCGTCATTTTAAAGAACAAGCAGACATCGTAAAAATTGATGCCAAGTAGAGGAGATGGCTGGTGATCCGGGCAGTCCAGAAGCTTTTTCGGATGAACGAACAGCATGTCGGTGACTGAATTGGCCGTATCTCTCATAAACTTCTCAGTGAATTCACAAGGCTCCTTTCCGATGGCTAGCATGCAGACGATGGTCAGAAAGAATAGATTGTGTGTTTCGAGAGAAGCTGTGAAACGGAGGTCCAACGCAGTCAATCCAGCCCGGCTGGGTAATGATTCCAAATTGGTATCTTGCCTGAATTCAACGACGATGTCCTTCCTTTTGACTTCACCATTCAAGCCCTCAGCCGAAATGAGCCCAGGCCAGAAAATGTTGATCAGTCCCAGCATTCCACCCAGGCGATCCTCCGTTCTCTTGCCGTGAAGAAGCACTGCAGCAAAGCATCTTGCCTCATCGAGAGATGGCCAGTCGCTGAAGTAGACTCTGATTTTCAAGATGGCAAATGCAGGCAGAGCTTTCTGCTTTTGTTCCGGTTGAGAGACAGACATTGGAGATGAGACTCCTGGATTCTTATAGACCTGAACCTCCATGCTCGTATTATATCTAAGATGAAAAAAATTGAACGACAAAATGTGCCAATTTACAATCAAAAATAACAATTTTGCAAAACCAACCCAAAGATGGTAATTTTTCGAAATTTTTAGCATGGAAAAAATAAGTTCTGCAGAAATTAACCTTCCATATTTTCCTGAGCAGATGCGAAAATTTCGAGTCAACAGTGGAACTGTGCTCATCCGAGACAGGGCAGCTACTCAATTCTGACTTTTGAATCTCCCTGTATTTTCCAGGTTTTCCAGGTGGTAAATGACAGAATCAGCAGGTGGTAAATGGCAAAAATGGCCATTTATGATGGCTAAAAACAGCCATAAAAATAAATGAACAGGTACCCAGCGCAAATGAAAAAGCCAACTTTCACAGGAACCAAATTTTTCTTGGAGAAAACTGATTATCCAAGACAGAAAATTTTCAAACTCTGTCCTTCGGGTTTTACCTCATGGCCAAGATCTTGTAATTTACCAGAATTTCCAAAGCCATTTCTGCATTTCCTGTATTTTTTTTCCAAGTTTCTGACACACTCCCCTGAAATTTCCAGGATTTCTAGGTGAAAATTTCATTTCCACAGTTTTTCCAGATCGAGTGGCAACCCTGTCAGATGCGAAAGAAATGGACCTGGTTCAAACCCCAGTCAGGTCACACAACTTCAAATCCCAGCCAGATTGTGATTGTTGTGCCTGAAAATAAAGTGCTCAAAAGTGAACAATAAAGTGCTCAAAAGTGAACAAGGGTAAAAATCCCCATCTCAGTTAGGAGACTAAATTGAAATGTTAATTGAGAAAAGTTGTCGAAAAGTTTCCAACTGAAAAAACGAACTTGGAAAATTTGGTTGCAGCGTTTTTGATACTCATTTCATTGGTTTCAATATTGAAATTGCCACCTCTCCCCAATGTTACAAGCAAAATGATGAGAACGACCTTCTTTGAGAACATACCTGTCTTCTTTCAGCAACACTAACTTCTTCTGTGGATATGTACCCAACTTCTTCAATTGAACGGGCACATTGGAAAATAATGTAGGAGCTAAAACGGAAAGAGGAACATTTAGCACTGTTTTTCCTCAGTTTACGGTGGAGGACACATTAGCAAAAATGTGTCCTGCACAGCAGTGGCGGATTCAGCATTTTGTCAAGGGGGGCGCCGGAGCATGGCGCCGCAGGCGCCCAGAACCGGGGGGTCCGGGGGGCTGGAGCCCCCCGGCGGGGTTCCAAGGGGCAGAGCCCCTGGTGGGGGGTCTGGGGGGCGAAGCCCCCAGAAGCCAAAGACATCTTATAAAAATTGCTTCCTGAAAACCACTCTCAGAACACTTCAGAACTAGTTTTCTCCCTAAAAGACACCTGTTTAATGCAGCTCAGAATCTGGTTATAGTTCTTGTTTGTGTTGGCGTTGTTGATATGAAACACTCGACAGATATGGAAGGAAGCGATGAAGATATGGAACACATGGATGTGCGAGTCTCGTCTGTCTCTGCAGCAGAATTCCAAAGCTTGAATGCACATCGCAGTTCACAACACAAATAATCCATTGGTACAGTTTGGAACGGAATACCTGGCCATACATGCCAGACGTGAGCTGCGGGAAATGGCGCTCTTGCTTGGTTAATCATTTCAGTTTCGGAACGTTAAGTGGGTACCTAACGGCGTAAGAGGTCACGTTTGGGGCTCGGCTGCAGGCAGTCTCGAGGGCAGCCGCCCCAGCATTGCAGTCGTGACATTTCTTTCCTAGATTTGGTCGGGAAGCATTGTTCTGCCAATAGCAACATTCCAACATCACACATTCACACACACAATTAAATGTCAAAATGTGTAATGGCAACGTGACACAATTAAATCAGGTAGGTACCACGTGATAGGTTTCAGCCAAGCATACCCGTCGCCGCCCGTATTGTTGGTAATCATTGCACCCTTTGCACTGCACGTGTTAAAATAGATTTTCTTGGCAGCTATATATAAATGGATAAAACTTGAGTTGGTCAGGAGCATCCACAGCAAAAATTGCAAAAAAGTACAAGATGATGAAAATGGGGGAATGGCTTACCGTTTATGGGTATGATAACTTTTTTCACCTTATCCGTAGTATTGAGACCATCTGTATGGACAGCACAGTTCTGCCAAACTGTTCAAAATCATGCTGCAGGACCCCAAATTCCTTCTCCATGCATACACTATAACCGTTGAGTGTCTTCTGGGCGAAAAACGTCCATTTTCGAGGAAAAAACAGCACCTTTATGTATAGCGGCCAAAAAATCATTTTTTGCCAAATTTTTTTTTTGGCCGCAAGGGGGGGGCGGTCGCCCCCCCCCGCCCCCCCCTGTATCCGCCACTGCTGCACAGTGAGGGGGACGGGGCACCAATGGACATGTGTCTACTGGACGGAGCAGTGAAGAAGAACCAAACCTTTTTATGATAGGTGTCATGTTAGGAACTTCACAATTTAATTTGATTATGTGAGTGAGTTCAAAAATTCACCACATTTGACATAATGAATTTGCATTTTTATTGTTTCCGTTATCTTGCACTAAATTTGCTTTCACAATGAGGGAATCCTCATCGGAGTTGTCCCGGATTCCCTTCGAGTTTCTCTTTATTTATTGTTTGCATTACTTGAATAAAGCAGCTTTCTTCTTCTTAAACGGAAAAATGGCAATAAGATAGCAGGTGAGATGGGTTAATAATTATCTCACAAACGTTTCGCAAAACCTTCTTGCAGAACATGGGCTGCTGAGGCGATAATGCTGGAAAAGAGCACTTTGTGAGAAGGAATTGACATTTTGGAGGTCAATCTTTCAGCTTCAAAACGAGAAAACATGGAATTTTAAGATACGGAGGGTGTCCGGAAAGTTTTCCAAATCGAATTCTGGAAACGGATTCCTAACCTTTACCGTTTTTCAATGTGGTCTTCTAACAGTTCTACGCACCATTGGCAAAGATCTTGCAGGCCCTCCACACATTGTAAATTTGACACTTTCTAGCCAGTCCTCACGCCAAACAATTTCAGCATCAATGTCCCTTCGGATGTGGTGTCCCACTGTGACTTTTTCTGAGATTTGTAAACAGCAGGAAGACGGAGGAAGCCACATCTAGCAATCCGATAGGCAAACATCGGAAGGTAAATCGGCAATTGAAATCATTTTTTTTCTGAATTTCACGGGACAAATTTTGGAAGTGTGGCCGTTGCGGTGTGGAGGGTGTCGGTAGAGGGTGTCCTTGGAGGAGCGTCAAAACTCAAGTGAGCATTTAGCACTGTTTTCTTTTATGGCCTGCTGCATGTTGGTATTTTTTGTTGTGGCAGCGTCCAATGATGACATGCCACCATGAAAGTCACAATATGGCAATGTTTGCACCTCTGGGTTGCCTTTAGAGGTTGACCAGAATGAATTTCATGATTCTTCTGCATTGATATTCTCTACTGATTTCGCGATAGATCCAAATGGACATGCATTCACCCCAAACACTTGCACCATACGAATTTGGATAATTAAACTGTCTCTGTCTTCTCTTTAAAATGCAGCCATATCGCATCGACTCTGAGTTTGATTTTTTCGGTTCTCACGGAGAAGAACAGAGGTTGGTTTAGAATTGGCAACAATTCTTCCAGAAGAAACCAACATTCCGAACCAAGATTTGGCATGCAAACTGGTTAAAAGACAATGATCAATTTCAAAATAGTGAAAACTGACAAGAGACAAATCCTTTTAGGCGATGTGGAAAAATTTCCTGACACCCTCCGTAGTAAACCTGTTGTTTTTGCACGTACCCAAGATTGAAGTCGAAGGGCAGGCATGGATTGTCCGCGAAATTCAAAAAGTTTTTGAGAAAATGGACAATAACATCCAAAACAATATGCAGGGCGACATCACGAACTTGGAGTCAGCAACCATGAAAACTTGGTGAGTGCTGGGCTGGACTGGCTTTCCAACCAAGCCTGCCCTGGGATGCTGGTCTATCCTGGGCAACAGGAGCCAGGTAGTTTAACATTTGATAAAGTGAAGTTGTTTTTATCATTCCATTTCGAAGCCAGTCTGCCTTTTGCAGTGAGTCTGGTACGTTTATGCAGAGGTTCCTTCTTTCAATAAGTGATCAATGTCACTTAAGTGATCAGTGATCTGATGTAGTGGCATGTGTCCTCACTTAAAATGTAACTCCTTGATTTCTTCTTTCATCTTTATCGGTGTATCAAGAGATCAATATGGGGTCCAAACTCCGAAGGAGGAAAATCCCAACTCAGGAGGCTGAGATAAATTTTTCCCATTGCAATTAATGGCGAAAATTTACTCAGCAACACAGAGTTCGCGACAATGACGCATTGATCCCTCCACAGTGTTTTTATAAGAATGCTCTTTTTCTTTTTCTTATTTTCGACCGGCTGTCAACAAAGTCACTGAAGTGTTTGGTTTCAACAACCTCTAACCACAATCCAACTCAGATCTTCGACAATCCCTCAGTAACCTTCACAGGGAAGAGCATCCACGTGATGCTACTGTCATCATGGCAACTGTTTCCAACTGCTACACAAAAACATCTCTTATCTCTTGATTTTTTTTCTTTTAGAACCGAAAAATTATTTCTCGCTTACAAAAACATGCATTGACAAGAAATAGAGGCACTTTCTCAAAAAAATAATTTCATCTGGTTTGGGCCGCGAACTTATGGGACACCCTTGGTATCTCTTCATTTGCCTTTATTTTGGAACTTGATGTCACCCAGAAATAGCCCTTTCTCTTGCAGAAAGATCAACGAAATTTGCTTTTGACTGTAGCAGGAAGGGTCCATCACTGAACGAAAAACACCCCAGCACCATTGGTTGGGCCCTGTCCCCTGTGTTCAAGAACATGTCACATGTCAGGACTCTTTGGGACTTTGAACCCTGATAAAAAAAAATGCATCCAAATCACACTGAAAAGAACGATAGTCAAATTGTGAAAAGTTAGGTCGTGCGCCTTCCACCATCACAAAAGCATTTTTATTTCAAGGCATGAAGGATCATTCTGGCAGCAGAAACATCGTCAACAGCAAAGTAAACCGAAATAATCCATTTATTTCCAGCAGACAATCTCCAATTGATTACCACCAGGTTTTTAGATTGACAAGGTGATTCTGACTCGTGACGTTTGGGTCAATTTTGGGGGCATGCAACCCAAAATTCATCCAACAGTTTGCCAAATTTTGACGTTTACTGAATAATTGGACATACAAAACAAGGAATTTTGAACCGCCTTTAAAAGCGGTTTCGTGGTTTGCTTTCACTGTTTCCTGCCCATATTCAAAAATCACCCTTCCAACATTGAACTTGGCATCCCTCAGAAATCTCCACTGGGTAGAGTGCACAGAAAGTCCAAAAATTTTTGGCCACAGACAAAAAATTAACATTGCTGCTATCAACACATTTTGTGATCTAAAACTTTCTCTGGCTCTGATCACTATACCAATCGGAACTAATGCACATGCAGTCAAATGATTAGAATGCCGATTAAAATGTTGATTAAAATGTTGATTAAAAGTTGATTAAAATGTTGATTAAAAGAATAAAATGTTGACACCATGCTTCGAAGTGTTGACACACATTGGTAAGAGCTAGAAAAACTTTAAGATCTGAAGTAATGGTGAGAAGGGCAAATTTAATTTCTTGCAATGTCCAGACTTTTGACCTTCGCTGCACACACATGTGGCTTCAGATGATGAGTGTCTGAGATCCCACAATGCCAGAGATCATGCAACAGAGAGGCAGAGGCAGTGCTCAAACTGCGTGGGAGCTCTGGGAGCGTGCGCTCCTGCCCGCCCTGAGGGTGTGGGAGTGCAGCTCCCACATGCCCTGAACCCTCAGCGTTCCCACAGTTGGAAAACCATCAAAAAATGCTCCCATGGAACTCCCACGTGGAGCACTGTGGGAGCGCTTTTTGACTCAAGTTCTTGCCGACTTGTGGCTGATCCAAATCCAAAAGTAAATTACATTGTGTTGACTGTTGTGAAGACAAAATATTGGAAATCTTCAGAAAAGGAAAATAAGCAGTGCCAAAATATGGGCAGACACAGTCCAATTTATTCAATCTCTCATCAGCTGTTTGAATGAAATACCACTTGCTCTCACCCCCCAGCATGGTCATGTCATCTTCTGACGGATGCATGGATCATGGTCAAAGAATGCAGCAACTGCCAGCTGAAACAGTTCGAATAGTTCCTACGAGTATTGTACGGTTACGTACAAGGTTGAGCTGGCATTTTCATGTACAACACAGTACTTTTCCGGCGACAATTTGGCAGCCATTATTCAGAGCAAATTTGCAGGGCTTCCTGTCAATTTGGCGCTAGCCAAATTCTTAAACTCAGTTGTTGGGCAGTTTATGCAGACTCAGCAATACCATAAGACGGCACTTTCATTTAAAAGGCAAAAGTTAACGAATAAGATTTGTGGCGTGTGCCGCCGGAAAAGGTCTTCTACGTGGCATCTTTCCAGAGCAGCAACAGCCAGCAGGCGGCTCAATTTCACCCTCCCCTCTTCCTGTGCATGCTGACGTGTATCACTTTGAGTTGTCAGAGAATTGGTTGCCGTCAGTTTTTGGGTAATTTTTCCATACGCCGCTTTTGCATAAAAGGTTCTCCCCGAACTATGTGAGGGTTCACTTCAATTGTGCTCAACAATTCATTCGATAAGCTCCTCGCTCTGGCCAACAAATTCACTCTCGCTCGATTCAAGTGTTTGCTTGAATAATCTGTGAATCAGACCGCATCAAGTCAGTGTCTCCAGTTTCCATCTGTTTCCAGTCACTTGTCGTCAATCATCTCTGTTCATCTGTTTCATCTTAGTTTGGCGGTTAGTTAGTTTAGTTCTTCTGATAAGTCTTAATGGCAGCAAGTCGTGTCAGTTCTGTAGAAAGAGCGTCTGTCCTAAGAGATGTAATAAACACTTATTTAATTTAGTTTAAAAATGATAACCACTCGTGTCCGACTCTTCAATTATCTGTGCAAATTTATCAGTGTGTCATTTTAACAGTTTCGACATAGCGTATCTCGATGGCAGTGAACCCAATGGTCGGTTGGTAAACGAACTCGTGATACGCTGGTATTTCCCCTTCCCTTCCAGAGTGCTGTTCAGTTATTTTGTGTCCAGAGTGCTTTGTTTCGTGTTTGTCGGTTCGGCCAAATGTGGGTGCATCAGCAAACAGAAACTCGAGATAAGTGGTAAAGATTCGTGCTGGCGAATCACATGGTAGTCAGTTGTCCGTGTTTGCTGCTTGACCCAAATATTGGCCTGAACTTGCAAGACACACATGGGAACCAATTGCAGTGAGAAATGTCAGATTGAGTTCTTCCCCTGTCCCGACCGCGTATTTGATTAATCTATACGGATTTGGCACTTTTCCGTCTAATCCCATGACAAACTTTGAACCCACAGAAAGTGAGAAAAAACACTCGGAATAAAGAAAATAGGTTAGGTTGGGTTAGGGTAGGTTAGGTAGGTCAGGTTAGGACAGGTTAGGCAGGTTAGGCAGGTTAGGTTGGGTTGAGCTAGCTTTTATTTGCTTTTTTCTAAACGAGAAAAGTCGGGACATTTCCCGATTCGTATAGATTAATAAAATACGCGTCCCGACCATTTCCCCTTGTGAGTACATGGCACACATGACCATATTCCCATACCAGTCGGAGACCCCATATCCCCGTACAAGTCGGAGATTCCACTCCGGTACAGTATTCATTGCTGGTGCAGGGATAGTGCGATATCGTGCAGTTTTGGTCAAAGCGAATTGATCTTTGGCACACCTATTGTGGTGGCAGTGTTTCAGCTGTCCCTAGATATATGCGCAGAGAGAGACAGAGAGGGAGAAAGAGAGAGAGGAGAGAGCAAGGAAAGGGAATTCGCTTTTCTCCAAGAGGCGATTTCCCACTTTCACGAAAAATTTGCAATAATTTAAATTTTCCCAATTTTCGTCAGTTTTTTCAAATGTTGGGGGGAGTTCCCCCCATGCACCTGGCAATATTTTCATCAGTTGCGCGATTTTTTCTGCTGTAATCCTGCCATCGATCTGCGGAAGACCTGTTATGAAAGCTTTCTGCCTTCCAAAGATACCAGAATCATATTGCATTTTGATGTCATATGGCGTCTTTTATCAATGAGATAATTCAAAAAAACGGAATTTATTTTTGTCATGGAAACAACACGCAACGTTGTCAACATGATGCAAGCGATGATGGTGCCGAGTTGAATTCTCTCATAGATAAAGTTGTCATTTGTGATGATCAAATGCAATGATTTCGGTGTCTCTAGAAAGCTGGCTTTCTAGAGACACTACCATGGTTTTCTAGAAAGCTGGCTTTCTAGAGACTCTAGGCTTTGAGAAAGTTGAGAGCTTTGGATATTCGATTGGACATTGGAGCAGGTCGATTGGATATTGTTGTAGAAAAATCGTGCAATTTATGCAAACGTGCGACAGGAATCTCAAGTTCTCAACTATTGGCACTCTTTTACTTCAATGATTCCGTTCGAAGGATGATTTGGCAATAATTGTTCTGAGGAACGTTTTGAAATGTTGCACACGCCTGGAATTGCCTTTCCTCATCTTTCCGAGACAAGTTTCATCAAAATCCACCTGTTCCATCAAGAGAAATTAAACCTTCTGTGGGCAGCGACCCAACGTTCACTCGCATTGTCTGTTCCCATTTTCCACCCGCTGTTGGTCACAGCCCAAAACTGCCACTGTAGGCACCTCCTGATGTGTTACCAACCTGGCAAGATGTGCCACAAGGATGACTCCGGCTGGTTTTTAACACTCGTGAACTAGGATAAGGTGCTCCGAATGCTGGAAGTGTTCTCTCTTCAAAAACGTCTAAACTGTGGTTTTAAACTTTCTGTTTCAGGCATTGGTCAAGATTTTTTGGCAAACAAAACCTGTGCAAAAGTATACCTTGTGTGGGTTTTTTGCTTTTGTCCAATTGCAAATGTGCAGAAAATATCATTAGGTACCTACTGGTGTTTTTCGCACCCAATCAGTGTGACAACATTTTCAGGAGTAGCATAGCCAGTCGGAAAAACAACAATGCATGCCAAATGTGCTTTTACCCAACCCAGGAAGTGATTCATGGTATGGCTTTTCGGCTTCCTTGCAAACCTAGTGAGATGCACTGAAGCAAAAATATTCCCGCAATAGAATGGGCAACATGACCTTCTGCGGGAGAACGGTATACCACAACATGGCAGTTTTACCAAAACATTGAATTCGTCAAACGTCAAAAACTCAGTGACAACAGAACTATGAATTTCAAGGCATTACATTGACCCACTCCAAAAGATAATTTTCGTTCCCTGCTTGATGGATGAAGTGCACTCTTTGAGGGACGATAGTGCCCTCCTCGAGGGATGAAGTGCCCTCCTAGAGGGATGAAGTGCCCTCCTTGAGGAATGAAATGCCCTGCTATTTTTCCATGTGCCCTTTTTGAGAAAGCGCTCCTGCCCTTTTTTCGTGACACTTTGAGCACTGGGCAGAGGGTAAGAATCTTTCGTATTTCGGGAAACACCAACCAGCACAAGATTTTAAACATGTTTCAAAAAGCTGTGGCACAAGAGTAACCAGTTGACTTGTGTGCCATTGTTCAACTAGAGACTCCACTACTCTGGTGAATAGCCCCTGAAAAATGCTGGCAAGAGGCCCCCCATGCAATCAGGGAGTCCAAAGAGTTGAAGAAGAGGGTTGTCTCACAGGTAACTCGATCACTGGAAAAGTTGAATCTGCAGTCAGCGTCAATGATAAAGGAGGGGGCATCCCCCTCCTTTATCCATCCTGGGGGACACCGTTCCCCTTACCAGGGGGATGGTGTCCCCAAAACCCAGTCGCTGTTCCAGATCCAAGGAATCGGCCCCTTCGCAGAGAGCTGAATCAGTGGATCTGCCACTGGAAGCAGCCATGTTGGTTGGACCTGCAGTTGGAAATAAATAATGGGTTTATTGTCGGAAAAACAAATTGTACACATTTACGTTTGACAAAATCTCAGTTTTAATGAAACTCTTGTTTTAAAAATGTTTAAAAAATGTGTTTTAATGGCATCAAATTTAAAACAGGCCAAAATGGCAACTTTCCAAATAAAATGTGTACGACGTCACTGTTTCCTCATATTCGAGTGAAAACTGCAATGCAAACTGGTACCTTGCAAGCTTTGCGTGTGGACTGTTGGGTGAATTCAAATTTTGCGTGTGTGATATAAAATGTACAAGATGTGGCCGTTTCCTACAATAAAATAGCAACCATGAATCTTTGATATGCAGCCAACAGGTATGACTCTA
>JASGXE010009577.1:0-25822 GCA_030068105.1 Sinentomon sp. SZTP_YWyxl
TCGAACTGGTCTTGATTCATTGGTTGATAAAGTAGGCCCATTTTTCCTTTGGTTTTCTGATTGGCTTCCCCACTTTCTTCTCTTCACAAAATTAGTTAAAGTTGGCATCTACTTTTTATATGGTTCATAGTTAGGTAGGTAGGTACCTAATTAGCTTGCAAGGGGATACACTTCTGTTTGGTTTTCAACACCACTTCAAGCTGAGAGAGAGAACCAAATTTTAATGGATCTTGATCATCATCCGATGTTATCTTGTCTGATGAGCAACTGCGACGACTGATGGGGACCGCTTTTTATTCTCATTTGACTTTTGTTTTGTGCAATTCATGTTTGTTTTTACTGGCCGGAACTTGAAAAAATCAAATGAGCCTTTTGTCGCTTTGGTACAAAAATGGAAATGTCTTGTGGAAATGATGACCGTATTAATCGTCGGTCCTTTTTTGAATTTGTTTTGTTTGGTTGCTTGTTGTCAAATAACGAACAAAACCTGTCTTCTATTTTCTCCCTTTTCTATTGGCTACGGGCTACCGGACTTACGTCATCAGCGTCGTGTATGCTCGTGAAAAAAATTTGTCCAGGTGTCTTTTTGCCAACAATTGAACGATTGACGTTGTGCATTTCCCATCTACACTTGGCTTTTTGTTTGGGCCTGCTTGCTTGCTCCCTTGCATGAATGCAACTTCTTGGTTTCTTGCCACCGTCGCATTTAAATTGTCTGCACTGAATACACTGAACTTTCATGCAGCGAACACATTTTCGTAGGTAGGTATAGTTCCGCAAACCAAGATTGAAATTTTACAATTTAGAAATTGCATCAAGTTTCCTCTATTCCGGGTAAATTCAGGCGGGGCGGGGTGCATGGCCAACCTGATGTCATTTGAGAACTCACATGACATTATGTTAGTCATGCACGCTGCTGCCAAAACGTCGCATGACCCTACAGATCTTTGCTCAATATTACCTACAGGTTTGTAAAATTTCAATCTTGGTTTGGCGAAACTATACATTGGTTTTGTGTTTTGCACGAAAAAAAAACACACGAATGAATCTGAACTGATCTAAACACACTGGTTTGCAGGAGGGAAGCTTGCCTTCCGTTTGAACGGGTGTGACCAAAACGCTGAACCAGCTTTTCCTGGGGTGTGACTAAAACGCTGAACCTGTTTCGTCCTGCTTGTCCTGCTGGAAACCTGCTTGTCCTGCTGGAAATGGTGAAATAGGTCAGGTTATTGCTTAGGTTATCCTGACCAAAATAAACCTCACCCAACCCTTACCTGACCCCAACCTGGCCATTACCAGCAGGACAAGCAGGTTCAGCGTTTCAGTCACTTCCTGTTTGAACACGATTGTGAAAATTGCATTTCATCCATCTGCATTGTCATTTTCAACTTTTTTTTTTTTTTTTTTTTTGATGCTCCGAACAATGAATAAAGCTGAACTCATGTTTTTCCCCATGTTTTTGCCCCAAATCCAATCCAAAATGAAAACAATTTCAATTTCAGATTGCCGCGAAAAACTACGGAAGCGTGGAAGGCTCACGACACAGACAACTTTTTTTTTAATTGGTGGGATTGGATTATTCCCGTCCGGAGGAGATTATTCCAGTCCGGAGGAGATTATTCCCGTCCGGAGGGGAATATTCCAGTCCGGAGGGGATTATTCCCGTCCGGAGGAGATTATTCCCGTCCGGAGGGGATTATTCCAGTCCGGAGGGGATTATTCCCGTCCGGAGGAGATTATTCCCGTCCGGAGGGGATTATTCCAGTCCGGAGGAGATTATTCCCGTCCGGAGGGGAATATTCCAGTCCGGAGGGGATTATTCCCGTCCGGAGGAGATTATTCCAGTCCGGAGGAGATTATTCCCGTCCGGAGGGGATTATTCCAGTCCGGAGGGGATTATTCCCGTCCGGAGGAGATTATTCCAGTCCGGAGGGGAATATTCCAGTCCGGAGGGGATTATTCCCGTCCGGAGGAGATTATTCCAGTCCGGAGGAGATTATTCCAGTCCGGAGGAGATTATTCCCGTCCGGAGGGGATTATTCCAGTCCGGAGGGGATTATTCCCGTCCGGACGGGATTATTCCCGTCCGGAGGGGATTATTCCCGTCCGGAGGGGATTATTCCCGTCCGGAGGGGATTATTCCCGTCCGGAGGAGATTATTCCCGCCCGGAGGAGATTATTTCCGTCCGGAGGAGATTATTTCCGTCCGGAGGAGATTATTCCCGTCCGGAGGGGATTATTCCCGTCCGGAGGAGATTATTCCCGTCCGGAGGACTTTTTAGCGTCCGGAGGGGATTAAACTTTTTTCTCATCCGAATAGTAGGACCCCGCATGGGACAACTACTGAACCAGCCATGGGACACGAGTGCTTGGAAAACACCTGGAGTCGACCTCGGACCGGCAAAAACACCTGTGGTCGCCCGGTCGGCTGCGAAACGTAAAAAAATGGAAAATGATGGGGAGGTATAGCGATGCTTGCCCAAAATGTGACCAATGATGGAGGTGAATTTTGGGTACAGTTTTTCGCAAACAACTGTACAAAAATCTGAATGTTGAACGGTTGTTTGCAAAAACATTTCCCCAAAAAGGAGACACTTTTTACGCAACCAAAAATCCAAATTTTGAGGGACTGCTGCTTGAACGCAAACAAACTGACCAAATTCTGGGACAGTTCGAAATCCATTTTTGTACAGTTGTTGGTCGAAAAACTGTCTGCCCCCAACCTTTAGGGAGTGTTTTTTCAGCATGTCCCAAATTTTTAGGCAGTTTGTCAAAAAAACTGTCCCCTAAATTTACACTTGTGGGTCACTCATAAGGCAAGCATCAACATCTCCCATTCGCAAACATTAGCCATTTTAAATGACGTTTAGTTATAATATAAATAAAACAAAAAAATAATTTTTATAAAATGCATGAAAATATTTTGAAATGAAATTAAAAATTAAAAAATTAAAAAAAAATTTGTTGAATGATCAATGTTAATTAGAAAATTAAAGAAATTTTTTTTGAAAAGTAATTTAAAAAAAAAAATAAAATAAATAAAAACAACAAATAAATTGACAATAAATATAAAAAAATACAATTATAATAAAACCTAATAAAAAATTATCATTGATACGTTTATTTATTGTTAAAAATGAAGAGAAAAACGTCCTCCGGATGGGAATAATCCCCTCCGGAGGGAATAATCTCCTCCGGACGGGAATAATCCCCTCCGGACGGGAATAATCCCCTCCGGACGGGAATAATCTCCTCCGGACGGGAAATAATCCCCTCCGGACGGGAATAATCTCCTCCGGACGGGAATAATCTCCTCCGGACGGGAATAATCCCCTCCGGACGGGAATAATCTCCTCAGGACGGGAATAATCCCCTCCGGACGGGAATAATCTCCTCCGGACGGGAATAATCCCCTCCGGACGGGAATAATCCCCTCCGGACGGGAATAATCCCCTCCGGCCGGGAAAAATCCCCTCCGGACGGGAATAATCTCCTCCGCCTGGAATAATCTCATCCGGACGGGAATAATCCAATCCCACCAATTAAAAAAAAAGTTGTCTGTGTCGTGAGCCTTCCACGCTTCCGTAAAAAACACATCGGTGTTTTTTTTTTTTTTTTTTGACATTGCGATTTGCGAATGACTTTGAAAATTGAATCCAACGCCATCTTGAAATTGGCGCATTCTTTCGCAAGGCACCAATTTCCCGCTTTTTTCGACAAACAAACCGGAGGCGCATTTTCGAAACCTCCGAAATCGCAGGTTGCACTGACGTCATTGCAACAAAAACCTCATTTATTGAATGAATGAATGAATGAATGAATGAATGAATGAATGAATGAATGAATGAATGAATCGTATCGTTTATTTTTAAACCTCATTTACACTTGATTTATACACTTGACTTTATTTTAAACCCCACCTTGACCCACTCTGGGTTTCCGCCCATCGTCTGGTGTCCCTCCAGCAGCAACAAAAATGCAAAATGTCCCCCAGCCGCAAAAATCAGAAAAAAAATCTGACACCAACTGGAATCGATCCCTATTCGTCGGCTTTGCAGTCCAATGCCTTGACCACTTGACCACCGATGCAGCTGCCGAAATTCGCTTTCGAGTCTACCTTTGATCAAATGTGCTTAAAGAGCGTCTGCAATAAAAAATGACGTCAGTGCACCTGCGATTTCGGTGGGTTTCGAAAACAAGCAAACCGGAGCGAAAAACTTCGCATTTTGTTTCAGTCGATTGTTTTGTTGTGTTGTGTGACGATTTATTCAATCCTGCTTCTTTTCGCAATTTTCTCACCGTTTCATTCCTCGTTGGAACGGTCTGCTCGGCGATGGTCGCAGTCGTTTTTCTCACACGTTCGTTTTTCTGTGTTGCAAAAGGTCACCCGTTTTTGATTTTTCGTTATTTTTCAATAAGCTTTTGCACTTACGTATGGAAAATATAAGATTTCTTATGTCGTTTTTCGTCCATTTTGCGGCGAAAAAGCCACAGCAGAACTCTGCGGCAAAAAATAATAAGATTTCTTATGTCGTTTTTCGTCCATTTTGCGGCGAAAAAGCCACAGCAGAACTCTGCGGCAAAAAATACAAGTATTCTGAAACATCCGCACAGACCGCGAACTGACCCCAGGCGCAAAAACGACTCAACCCCATGGTGCCGTCTGCATTCTCTGGTGGTCATCCCTGCAGGCATGTCATTGTCGGCTGCAGCAACATGTCGGTCGCTGCCGGTAAACATCTCCCATTGATGCACCTTTTTTGGTTCGAGCGGAATCGCGACATCATCGATTGCAATCGCGGCGAGATAAAATGCAAAATTTTTATCTTACGTGCATTTCAAACACCCTTGAATTCCGAGAAAAAATCAAAAGAAAATATATTTTCAGATGATGAAATTTAATGCTGTCCATACGGTTGAACCACAAACACTGAGAATGGTTGAAATTGTGACAGAATTTTTCTGGAATCCAATCCATTGCCCACCTGGGGCCCATTTCGGCTTCATATGAGACACATGTGGGTATATCCAGCTCGGTGTGGGCGAACCATTTGGGCCCTCGTGGACATCACCACATGGGGCCATTTGGTGAGATTCGAATTTGTCAACACTTTTGTGAACCTCGCAGCCAAATTACCCAATGTGGACCAACCTTGCATGAGTATGGAGCTTAGCTTGTGAAGACCCTGGCCATTGCTGCCCGCTGCAGCGTTCAGCAGTTGTGGCTTCATCATAATGAAAAAAATGCGTGGGTATTTTATCAACCTATAATAGAGCCCATGGCTTGTAGCTTGCTCTGGGCTGTGTTTTGTTTTATTCTGCAGCTTCACAAGAACAAAAACACCTGGTCTACACTTTCTTCAACATTGGCTATTGGTTTCTTGTCGTGGTCTGGAATCCTTCATCTGCGTTTGGGGAATGGAGTGATTTTGCAAGCCTTTTTTGGTGTCCCTCAATTCCTCATTTTTCAATTCCATCGGTTTTGCCAATGGATGCCTGTGATCGGGACATTGTACGACATGGTGTTGGGACTCTGCAATGCGTGAAAACTGGTTTGGCTTCATTTTTCTTTGTTTTTGAAATACACGAGTCCCACTTTTATTGGGTTGTAATCAGGGCTTAAAGTGGGCCGGGTCCCACCAGGTCTCAGACCCGGCCCTTTTTCTCCAGCCAGGTCCGAGACCCGGCTGCCCTCTCGAGCAGACCCGGTCATGCGGAATGTCAGAGCGCACTCCTCTTCGCTCTGGCGAATTGCTGAGTATGGCGAATTTCCACTTCAAATCAGAAATTGTTACTGGGAACATTTTCCACCCTTTAAAGACAACCGTGTCACCTCAATCCGCGGTCTCATGGTCATTTTTGTGATGCATAGCAGTTCTTCCTGCCGTGCCGCCACCCGCTGACCTGACTGCCTTGTCGTGGTTCCAATTGTTGCCTGACGTCCTGTTCCTGTTTGTTGGCTCATTTGCAATTGTTTTTGGAAATGAATTTTGGCATTCAATGGTTTCTGCTTATCTACTTATCCGTCTGTCACTTCCTACAATTTTATTTTTAGACCTTTGCCGGCATTCTTCATAATTTTTTTATCTCCATTTGGGAAATTTTTGATGCATTGTTATGCAGGATGATTGCAGTGTGACGCAACCAATTATGAAGGACAGGACCATCCTGGAATCTTTGACCCTGCGAAAAAGTTTATCACAAAATGTCCCGAAATTTCGCAATTTCCAAAGTTCACATAGAAAATCGCAGAATCATGAAATACTGATTTTGACTTTTCTGTCTCGAAATTTATTACCACAATAATTGCGATTTGCGGATCTCACCGCAATCCATAAAAACAGCACATTGAGCAACGAATCGCTTCGCAAGTGAAGCAAGACAAAATTTGACATCCCTGTCGGCGGCAATCGCTCATCAAACTGCAACCGCTGGTGATTTGTCGGCAGATGACACAATTATGTGCCGACAAAAGGACTGATGATCTGAACATCAAGCGCATTTTGAGCTGTTGAACTGGTTTCCATCCATGGAATTGTCTTTTTTACACGACAATGCAACCTCCTCTCTCTGTCGTCGGTTGTATTTTGCCACTTGTTGACCACCGGAATGCATGTTGTGTTTACATTTGCCATGGAAATATAACAACTCCCGGTTGCTATACACATATAGCCACTTTTCAGACCTTTTTTGGCACCTTCTGGAAATGCCTTCTTCCAGGCCTTTTGATCCCTCAATAAATCTAACTTCTGCTATCTCTGACAAAACCTGACCTGTACTACATGGTATATGCCAACTGTCTGGTAATGACGTCTCACCGAAAATGTCCAATTCGAATAAAAAATGAAAATGCACCACCGGGTGGCTGCTGCCATGGCACGGGTAACAAATTGTTGCTGTGAATTATTGGCCGAGTGAGACATGGACATTACCATCAATTACACAAATATACGTGGTACGGCTGCCCTTTTTGGGGAACCCGTGCCCCCAAAAAAATCAGGTGCCCCTCTCCAAAAATTGAGACCCGGCCCTTTTTATTGGACACTTTAAGCCCTGGTTGTAATTCCACTTTTTTGCTCTTATTGTGCCCACACACTTTGTCAATGTGTTTTTGAGTTGCTGATCGAAAATAATTAGAAATTGTCCGACTGAAATGTGAACGAAAATTTTCTCCAATTTTTGATTGAGTAAACGCAAAAAAGGAAAAAAAGGATTTGCAGGGTTGACCCCGTTTTTAGAGAAAAAACTGTAATTGCATGGTTCCAATTTAATGTCCTCGAGAATGGTGCTCCTGGTGCAAGCTTCTTGAAAAATGCTAACAGTGCTTCAGTGCATTGTAGATATCAATATCCAAGACGTTGTCTCTCAAACGTGCAGGCAAATTTTTCCAACAACTTATTCTTCAAAATGGCACAAATCGCATAGACCCCAGACCCAGACCAACAAGGGAGGCGACTTTGAATTGGATGTGGATTTCTGAGCATTGCTGCGCATCAATGATTGTGCAATGATCATTGTAGCGGGGGGAACGGCATGCGAAGAAGCATGTGACATAAAATCGAGTGACAAACGGTAATTTATGTGAAATCAGCAGAGACAGTGTTTGTTAAAATTGACTTCCAGTAACATCTTTGAGCATGATGCATGGATAAAATTAGTCTACAGTTGCTGAAGTGAAAAAGTGGGCCATGTCTTAAGGTGCAGCTCCATTATGTCATTTTTGACGTCATTTTTTATGCATCTTTCTCATTACATGACTGGCTGCTTCACAAGTTGCTGGCCCGGTGCATTGTCCTTGAACAACGGTATGTCGTGTTCAACCGTCTCATAATGCTATTTTCGCTGTATCATAGTGGCGCTTATCAACGACGCAGAGTCTGGGCTTTGTCACTGTGTTATCCAAGTAAAATGGGATGAAAAAGGCTACCATTTGTTTTCATTGTTGTGACAGCTAAAATTGATAACACCCTGCTATTTTAATGAAGGGAGACATCAAAAGTGACGTCAAAATGACAGAATGGAACTGCACCTTTTGCTGATGATCTTTGTTGAACAATGTGTTCGTTCAAGTGCAAGGTGGCAAGTTAGGCCAGGTAAGGTGTTGTCACATTACGTTAGATTAGGCTCGGTTGCGAAGACAGGTACGGCCAACACCTGCATTGAGCGAACATGTGGTTCATCCAAGATCCACTGTTTCTACGAGTACATACAACACCGAAAAGTGAGTTGATTAATACAGACGTTCCGATGCAATATCAGTTGTGAGCATGAGCGGGCTTCATTGAATTTGCGTTGGCTCTGCTTCCACGATTAAAAGTTCTTCTCGCCTTATCTAAATGGCATGATTTTTTTATCAAAATCATTGCGCCCAGGCCATCACATAGTTTTCGTGTGAAATAACTGTTCTGTTTGAAACCTCCGGAGACCTATGTGAACGCCGACTCGACATCATCTTCAATTGGGTTTCCTTGACGCGGTCATTATGATGCGCAGCAAATGAAATCTGGGCACTAAAATGACACAAACAAATAGATGTCGTGAAAGGGTCTTGGGTATTCTGTGGGGGGATCAACAATTCCAGACCGGTGACTGTACTAAAAGCAAATAAACCGAACCTAACCTCTGTGAACCGAGAACACATGCAAAATGAGGGAGAGCGCTACACGGCTCCCAGAAGAATCCAGAGGTAGACTGCTTTGCGTACAGTATCAGTGAGTTTTCCGAGAGAAATTTATATACCCCCACAGAATACCCAGAACCCGTCGTGAAAAGTTAACAAATGTGGGTTTTCGATAAGCAATATGGTTTTTAATTGACCTTTCATGAAGACTTTTCGCATTTAATTCAAATGGAAGTAACTTTTGAGTTAAAACTCTCCATAAAAGGGTTCAGTTTTCTGGCTTCCATGACAACCGAGTGCGGCTCGTCTATGTTCTTCAATACAACTCCTGATACACGCTGTTACGAAATCTTCCAGGAATTCGACATACTGTTCAACGCAATCGTCGACACAAGTCCCGACAAAAGTCTGCAGAATATCATCCACGGCTGGTTCATTCAAGAAACTGTGCGAGACTGACGGAAGCAATAATTGTGCGTCGACAAACATTTCAACTGCTTCCTTTGATGTTCGTATCGAAATTACCCTGAAAGAAAAGAAGAAACGATTCAAGAATATCCGTGAAAACACAAAATACTCAGGACGGACAGTTTAGAATTGACGTAAATCTCCCTCCCAACACTTGCTGTCTATTGCTTGTTTCACGCATAATATGAGTATCTTTGCGCCCCCGGCCTTCCATTGCATCTGCCTGGTGATCAAACAAACCTTCCTCGAAATTTGGGTACTGAAAATGCTGTCAAAGACCTGTAACCGTTGCCTGTGACCCACAGAGTTGGGGAATTTTGAAGAAAATCCAAACAGAAGAAAATTAGAAATAAAAAAAAATACATCTTCGCTTTCCCTGACAAAGTGCATTACAGCAACGATAGTTTTAATTTTGAGCCCATTAAACTGTGCGTCACTGTTCTTCGTGCATAAAAATGGCCACCGTCCTGGAATTCCTGGGAAAAGCCCCAAATGATCACCCTCTGAATCCTATAGTCTCGTCCGGTAAGAAAGCTGCTCACAGGCATGTCACGCGCACGCACTTTTGGACTCACGACTTTGTTGCAAGCGTAAGAATATTTTCACAAATTTAATGACGAGGACCGAGTGTCGTCGCGGGTGCTCTGAGCGAGCTTGCAACTCATCCAGTGTGAAAAGTTGAGCAGTGCTCGACGACTACGATCATGATAAAGTAATGTAGTAATCTAGCCAGCTAACCCGTCACTGTGCGACCTTTTCAAGCCATCAGAAGAAACTATCTCATACGTTTGGAAGGGATCTTGGACTCTCTGTGAAATTCTTGAGTTGCTGGAAGTTGTGGCTTTCTGAAATAGAAAAGAAGAGGCAATATACGAGTATTATCGTCAAAATCTTGTTTCCAATTATCAGAGTTATTCAATTTACTCTTTACTACTTTTTAATATTTTAGCAACACAACCTTTACATCTAAACACAATCTCCAAATCTGCGGCACCAATTTGATATCACCAAGTGAAGCGTGAACAATTTGGCCCATCAAAACAAAAATAAGGAAAACCATTTCGGTTTGCCGTCAAATCCATCGGCACAGAACTACGAGCATTTTGGCACAATCAAAATTCAAAAATAAAAATATAATAGGTCAGTCAAAGGTCAGTTTTGCAAAAATCATTTAAAATTTAAAAATCGTCGATTTTTTAAAATCATTTTGGATCGTGTGCCATAATCCAAATTTTATTGACAATATGGACCCCCTTTTAGCTTCAATCGAATGCAGAGAGCAAGAACAATGCAACAAAATGTACTTTTTGTTTAAGTGCGACATTGGCACAAAATGGGTCTTGTGAAATGCTTCCACATTTTCAGACAAATTCCAACCCACAAAGGTCCAATATGGAGCCATGTTAAGTGCTTTGGGATATTCTCAGTGGAAGCTTCGACTCCTCCAAAACACACAGCATCGATCAATTCAAAAATGAGTCAAATTTCTGAGTATGTATTTCGGACATGTGCCTGACTTTCAAGCACTGAGTTCTTCTTCTTCTTCTTCTTCTTTGGGTCTTATGGACAGATAGCCTTGGGCTGGTGGTCCGACCGTTCATGTTTTTGTTGTGTCGTCAGCCATGGTCCCGGCGAGGTACTGGCAAGTGTCACCTGAGAGTAGCTGCTCCAGCACCCCCGCTCCAGGCACCCAATCAAGGGTCCCGGCGGTACCGGCATACTCCCGAGGGCAATCGCAACAGCACCCACCGCTCCAGGTCCCAAGACCTCAGTCACAACTGCCATACTGCCGGTATTATGGCACAGCCAACCCGCAGGAACCGACGTCGAGTATCGGCGGGTGATACCAAGTGGCTTCTTGTTCATGTAACCTGCCAGGCCTCTGTCTTGGACCTGGAGCTAGGTGTTCTTTAACGTGCGTAGTGTGTGCACACACGGGACCTCCTTCTTAAAGTCCCATCCGAAGGACTAACAGACTGGCCACTTAAGTCTGTTTTCCGACCGAATTCACCATGCCTCGCCGAAGGAGGATGCACACACAAGTGCCATGGCAAATTTCATTTACCGTGCCTCGCCGAGGGAGGATGCACACACAAGTGCCACGGCAAATCTCGTTTCCCAGCTGGGATTCGAACCCGCAATCTTCAGATTACGAGTCCGACGCGCTAACCACTGCGCCACGAGGGTCGGAGTTAATTGCAATGATTCCAAATTATCTGCCAATTTCAGAAAAGCCGATAAATGCAATCAGGTTTCAGCAGACCAACCCGTTTGCCATCACTTGCATTCGCTGTTGGCCCATTTTCAGATGTGTAATGCCCGGTATTATCTTCTGGCGTGTCGAATGCATTGATTTCATCACCAATTCTTCTTCCGTCGTCCATTTCAGTGCTTTGGAAGACTGACTCGTCAACGGTTTGCGAAGGGATGCCTTGTGTTTGACATTTCGGATCTGAAACCATCTGACTGGCTTCTGTTCGAGAGACAGAAAACTGTTTGAAAGTGACAACACCCATCTTGTCATCGTTGTCATGGCAAACAGTGCCACCAACCAGGCAATCGCTTCGGCTGCCAAATTCACGGACGGAATTGAATTCCACTCGTCCAATTTCTGGCAACCGGATGATGTCCTTGTGCATCAGCGTGCGACTGTCATCATCAATGCTCGGGCTTCTTCTGCTTGTTGGGGTCATCACCCGTGAAATTTGAGGCATGAAGCCACCACGCCATTCGGCCGAATCGAGTTCGTGGAAAACTTCTTCCACCAGCAAGGGCTTGGCTTTCCCCCCAATCTGATCGTCGGCTTTGCCGTTGACATTTCTTGTTTCTCTGTGGCAGTCACTGTCTCTTTTGGCGTCATAAGCAACTCCTTCACCTGAAAGTGTTGGAGAAATGGAATCCGATAACGGGAGTTGTTGTAATATGTAAAATCCAATGATTAGAATCGAAGGATAACCCACGAATGTATGATTTCACAAGCAATGACTGTTCTGCCAATTTTGCGTGCTAGAATAAACGAACAACTTAAATTTTGGGGTCACCCGCAATTATCTTCATACATTCTTACATGACAAATATGTACGTATATTCTCACTGTTTGACATACGTTTTACAGCATTCCGCTCGTGCTTACCTCCTTGATCAGTAGTTATCGAATGGATTGTGTTTGCGCTAGTTCCTTCCTGATTTGCCCATACATCAACGCAGGAGGGGGTCAGCATTTCCTGTCCGCCCACCCCGGTGCCGACATCACCATCAATGTCATCAGTTTCTTCATCACTGCAAAGTTCGAATTGTTCATCACGCCTGTCGAAGATATTTTGACCTTTATCGGAAAGGATTTTCAACTTCTGGTTGAGCTTCTTGTGCTTTATCTCCATTATCTTACTCTCTGAAAGGATACGTAACAAAAAAAAAAACAGACCGTTTTATGGCAGAAGCTCGTGCAAAACCAAAAAGGCACTGCGGTTTGGATGGCAAGTGGCTGCCGAGGACAATATTTTTGGAATTGGCAACTTGACTGTGGGAAAGCCACTGAAACGTGGCTCTTCTCCTCGCTCGCCTTCCAACCAGAGTATTTTGTGTTGAAACCGCACAAGCAACAACATTGGCCGCCATGCGGAGCTGATAGAATCCCAAGGCGGAGCATGCATAACTTTGAACAAACGGATTTGATCTTGCCAAATCCTGCAGCTAGCGCAGTGCCGGATTTAGGGAGAGTGGGGCCCTGGACCCAGGTTTTTCCGGGGCCCTGTGACCTGATGCCTGACGCTTTGGCAGAAAATCGAAAGCAAAAAAGGATTTTGTAGACAATCTGAGAGAATAGTACAAAGCCGCCCGTGTGGGGCCCTCAGAGGCCGGGGACTGATGTCATTTGAGGAAAATCGAAATCAAAAAAGGATTTTATGGGAAAACAGAGCAGAAAAAAGGCCCCCCGGTGGGGCCCCAATTGAACTCTGGTACCTGCTGGTACTTTCGAGGAAAATCGAATGCAAAAAGAATATTTTGTGGGCAAACTCAGAGCAAAAAAGCCACCCTTGTGGGGCCCTTCGAGGCCGGGCGCCCCTGGACCCAGGTCCAGTCGGTTCATAGGGAAATCCGGCACTGAGCGAGCGGACGCAAACAGCTGATGGTTTGCTCCCGCATAAACTCTCGTCTCTCTTTGCTGAAGAACTCGACACCCGTAACCTCATTTCAGAGCTTGGAATTTCAGAAAGAGTGCATGCTGGATGACTTCACAGTATCGTTGTTATCGTAATATTCTCAACACAGTCAAAAAACTTCCAGCAAAACTTGCGCTGCAGTGCCTGATAGCAGCTGCAATCAAAAGGTTTGAATCTTTTACTTGTACGTTTCACTTCATTGGCCTGCTTTTCGTAACGATTTTCATGCATTTTATGAAACTTTGACTGTTCTATATACTCGAAGGTTAACCATTCTGCTTTTTTTAGATCTCATCTTCTTTTCGTTTCAGGTCTTAATTTATTCTTCATTTCAGGGTTAATTTTGTTTTATTTTTGTCGTTTCAGGTTTTATTTTCTCTTGTCCATTTCAGGCTCGGATGCAGTTTTGACTTTTCCTGAATGTTTAACCTTTTGTGCATGACTGCATGCTAAAAAAAATTATATACGTATATAGATAGTTAGATAAGACAAGATAGATATTAGCAAAGTTTTCTACACTTGTACTCCACAGTGGGTCAGAGAGTGTGTCACAAGTTGTGCGTGTGTCACAAGTTGTGAGTGTTCTGTTAATGTTATTGTGTTGAGAGTCGGACAATGGCCGACAGGTTGAGGTAAAATGGTTGAGGCAATGGCTGTCAGCCAGAGTGGCCCTCCTCGCCGAGCCACCGGCCGTATGGCTGTCAGCTCAGATAGCGGTTGATGATGATGATGATCTTTTCTTTACAGTTTTTTTTTTACTTCACTCGAATCGGCGGCACAGAGAGCTCGAGTAACAAAAAGGGACATCCGGACACAACTTTCAAAAATCTGTTTTCAAACAAATCTCCTGAGTAATTTTATCATGTATTCGTATGTGCCTAGAAGAGAATCCCCATTTCGTTTGCGAGTAGGTCTCTCGCCACTTCCTCAAATCCCGTTTATCGGAGTTCAGAAAAAATACTTAACACGTTTTGTGGAATGTAGCCTGACCTTTTTGGTGGGCTTTGCAGATCTTCTCCATCGCAATCTGGCTCTCGTGCCTGTGCTTCGTTTCCAGACGCTTTATCCTGTCCTTTATCTCCTTCGCAATTCGGTCTTTGTTCTGCGCGATGCTCTCTCTCACTCGTCTCATCTGAGTCAGGTGTTTAAAATATTCCTTCCTCTCGAGGATGGCCGTCTTTTGGCTCTCAGATACGTGTGCCGGCCTGTTAATTGGCCTTTTCTTTACACCTTGAGGCCCAGAAGGGTCATCGTCATGTCGCTGTTTGGCCAGATCATCGACCAGCTGGCAAGCCATGCTGTATGAATCTGAAAGTCAGACATCAACCATGAACCTAATTTCCGAAACAGAGGACACCCTTTTCTTGGGATTTCTCTGTTCAGAGCCGTCTTTAGTCTTTTTAAAGACAGAGTAGAAATGAGAAGAATAGAAGCGTGTGATTGTGGTTGCCTTGAGTACTCGCATGTTTCCCAATATTAGTAGCCAACATTAGTCTGTAATCTCCCGCTACATTGCGCCATCGTGTTGGTTAAGTCATGGTAACATTGTGGATACTTTTCGAGTTCCTACCTTTTGGTTAAATACCAGCATGGCACCAACATTTTCGAGCACCGGAACTCGTAATACTCGTATATGAGATTTCGCCGAATTCGATCTTTGAGGGAAACAAAATGCCCAAGCCTGTGTGCCTTTTTATATATGGCTTTATTGATGAAGGATGGTTCTGCTTTGCAGCTGAATATGCAACTCAAAATCACGCATACTGTAGTTGAGAGATCGGTGACCTCATATGCAGGAACTCACTAGGTGCTGGGAAGTTTCACAGGCAATGAATTCAGTCCAGTTCTTTAATTGTTATACAAATTTAAGAATATGAGATAGTCTGGTTTGAGAGATAAGGGAGCTCTTGCAAAAAGGCCCCGGATTGATTACTATATCTCCCACATCGGCAGATTTTATACGGATATGCAAATTTCGTCTACAGAGAAACTTTACTTTCTAGCTGAATCGACAGTTTACAATGGCCTTTGCATTCTTGCAGCAATTCGGTTTAATTCCCTTCATCTTCGGATATTTGTGAACTGTTTCAATTTCTTTCTTCAATTGCGCAGTCACACACAAATACGACGTTACAGGTGCTTGGCATACCAGAAAGCCCCGCCAGTGAATTGGTAATTTAATTGAAATTGCAACAAATTCTGGTATAAAATGAGAAACAGATTGATGAGTGATATGCAACCAACCTGGAAGCTCTTCAAGAGTTACGTTCTGCGAATCTTCCCAAGAGTAATCGAATGACGTTTGTGTCTCGCATGTTTTCTTGAGGGAGGCAGCCAAATCAGAACACGATGTCACAAGCGGTTCGATCGGTTCTGTGATTTGCGTCTCCGCATCTTTGATACCAGTAGTTGGCGAGGAGTTCCTCAGTTTTCTCCGCAGTCTTATGGGGGATCTGACAGGTCTAGATAAACCAAAATATATGGAAAGAGGAGAGCAAATCCAGGAGCAATTATTGAAGAGCTTAACTTCTGAATGCACGCCGGTGTTACGTGAAATACGCAGTCCCGTGAAATACTCAGGGGGTTAGGTATTTGACGTTAAATACGCAACCCTCCCTGATTATTTCACAAAATTTGACTGTGAAATATCCAATCCCTCCGTGAAATACTCACGGTGGGACTGTTTATTTAACGTGAAATTCGCAGGGTCGTTGAGTATTTCACGGAGGGGTTGCATATTTCACGGTCAAGTTTCGTGAAATTATCGAGGGGGGGTGCATATTTTTTTGCATGTATGTATGTATTTTATTTAGACTTGTGAAAAATGCAATATCAGTTACAGCAAGACAAGATAGCACATGGACAACAAAGCCACATTTTCAGGGCAACATTGGTAAAAATAACGTAGAGAGAACTGATACACTGATATACAACAGGCTATGACAATAATTATAATCAAGAAAAAAAAATAACGAAAAAGGAATTGACCCATACCTTGCCCAAACGACTTGTGATGATGAAACAAAAAGATCAGTAGGCTAATTCAAACAATTCAAATGAGGAAATGAATGATCACTTTCATGGTATTGAAAATGTGTTTAAGGGTGATTTGCAAAGTTTGCAATGACATGTGAGGGGAGGGAATTTCACCCCCGAAGTGTTCGCGTAAAAAATAATTCTCATGAGCATTACACTTAATAATTGGTATTGTGTATTTGAAAGCATGCGACCTGCTGCCAGAGAAAGTGTTGGTTCGTATTTCATCAGGAAGAGACGACATGAGTAACGAACCTTTGAGCATATTTTTTAATGTGAAAAGCCGTCTTTCCGTTCTTCTTTGGGAAAGAGTAGGAAGACCCAGCTCATAGGAGCATTTGCGATGCACACTGGACGTGAATCCATCATGATGAAACGAGTTGCACTTCTCTGAACTCTTACAAGGGCGTTGACATGGCATGCAAGGAAGGGATCCCAGGCACAGCAAGCATATTCAAGAATTGGGAGAAAAGATGATTTGTTTGTTATCAATTTGATATTTTTTGTGTTGCATGAGCCAAGTTGGGTGGACTGCACCCAGAGCAGAATTGGCCTTTTTAACAAGGTTTATGTGCTCACTCCAGTTTAGAGTGCTTGTTAACGTCATCCCAAGGTGTCTGAAAGAGGACACATTGCATATCGGTGCTCCTTAGAGCAAATAAATTATTTGTGGTATATTATACTTCCGAGTCTAAGTGACCTTTGGAATGTAACTGCGTAGCACATTTGTCCACATTTATCTTCATTTTCCAGTTGACACACCAGTTTTCAATTTCCATTAGGTCAGTTTGCAAATTGGCCCTGGATTCTGGATCAAGGTACGGACAATATATACCTATAACTAAGTCGTCAGCAAACAACCTAGCAGCACAATTCAACCCATACAAAATATCATTAACAAAAAGCAGGAAAAGCAGTGGTCCCAGCGTACTTCCTTGAAATTTACCGTGAAATACTCAACCCCATGAGTAGGTATTTCACGGGACTGCATATTTCACATACGAGTAAAATCACCGGATTCAGACGAGGATCAATGGGTCATTTTTTACAGCGCGGGCCACGCACATGTGGGCCTTGGTTCAGAGCAGGTTCGCGGGAACCTCGATCGGAACATCCGTATCACAATCAGTGAAGGATGGAAAGAGCAAAATGACTGAAAAAAAAATTTGGGAAGGGGCAGAGGAAAGAACAGGTTCAATAAAAAAAACTCGTCTTTCAGAAAACAATAAAAAAGCCAGCATTCGTGTAAGGTGTGATCTGCCCGTTTCTTCTTTCGAAAATTCTGACGCCTTCAGCCCCACATCAACCTATACTGCCTGGTGTCAATCTACACAATGGCGTGTACATCCTGGTGTCCTGTGTACATAGATCCTTTTACACTAGATCACACCTTATATGATTTCCGGTACGCACCCCGAAAATACTTTTTTGGAGGAGCAGCTGAGCTTTTTTCTCCAGTCTTTTCCACCGCGGAACCAATCACAGTTCATGCGTGGAGAGTTCATGGCGGGTGGCAGGAAAATTGGCGCTGCGATGATGTTCCAACAGTCCACCACAACGTCCATTTTGCGGAGCCCTTCGTGAAAGTCGATTTGACTTTCATCTTCGTGAAAGTCGATATGACTTTCACGATATCTCTTTATGCAAAAAGTTGTTTATCGCAGATTTTGGATGTGGCCGACATCAAGTGTAAGCCGGAATCTGAGTGGACGCTGGACCTCACCAATTCACGGATAGTTTTTGGTGCAAGAGATATCCATAAAACATTTCACGAGTGGGCCCGCAAACTGGACTATCGTGTTTAAATTCGCACAACGCTGCTGCCATTAGCTGAGGAACTCAATGAAAGCGTTATAGGTCGAATCCAAATAAGGCAACATATAGGCGCGACGGCATGAATGTTCTGCTTTAGAAAGTGAGATATTGGAAGTGCATTCCGTAGGTACCTGGTGAAGTATTTGCAGAATTCGACACACGGACTGTACACAACTTCACGATCTGATTGTCTTCCTTCGTTCTTTCTGAAAAGAAATGGAAAAGAGATCGCGACGAAATAAAAAAACCGAAGTTCTAAAAATAAATGGAAGTTGTAAAAATAAATGGAAGTTGTAAAAATAAATGGAAGTTCCAGTCAGATTGAGTTGCGCCGCGGACCAAATTATTTGATCACTGCCATCCATTTTTCGAAGTGGCTCGGCCGGGGGCAAACCGTTCGAGCGAATCGGGACATGCCTCATCCGCGGACATTCTAAGATTTTCTACTTTCCAGGTCTTGTTTTGGAAGTGAAAATACACGATTCCATAAAGTTAGCGTTCCATTTGCTCCCTGGTTCGAATCCGCCGATTATACAGCGTGATTCAAAAGTCACGATAAATTTCATTTGTTGGCTCGCTATTGAATTTTGTTGCTATTCCTGGTCATGTTTGCAAAGCCAAAGTATTTTCTTTGTTTCCAGGAGCAGGATGTATGTAGTTATCGTCAGATTCGCGGAAGTTATTATTTGGAGTTGTTGCATGCCGGAGAACTCGCAAGCTTACCATGTTGAAAATGTTCGTCTCTGCGGAGACAACGATAGAACGTTTCAGGTTGTCAGCGAAATCTCCCAGGAAGGCCATCCGCATCGTCTTGACCCAAAATGCATGTCAATGAAGTGGTTAGTGGCCACATTCCAGAAAACTGGTCAATTCGCATATCCCCCCCAGTCTTAGCGTCCACAGATAGCGGCCGCCGAACACAAACACGACATTATTAAAATTTAGGCCATGGAAGAGGATGGAGGTACGTCACCTCGGAAATTGGCGCAGCAAGTCGGTATATCCAGAATTACGTGTTGCGCATAGGTACTCAGAGCTCATGGTTATGCGTTTCAAGCCGTAATAGCTTCAAGCCCTTACCACTGCAGTATAGCTACGATAATTGGACCCTGAAAAGCGTCTGGAATTGTGCCAGAATTATTCTCGAGCAAACACTCGTCCCGCCTGTTTGCTCGATTGCCCACTGGCAGAATTTCAGAGGCTTATGCGACTGAACCCGTTCTCTGGCATTTGGGAAGAACCTCGTAGATATGCAGGATGGGACCACCCGGTCCGGATCGGAGTTGCCGAAAGATGCCGCTGGCAGCATGCAACGTCCAATCGCAGTCACCGCAGAGACGGACAATTTTAATGGGCTCAGCTTGCAAACACTCCGACATACTTCAACTCCAGGCAAGAACTTCTTACCAATTTTATGATAACTGCAGCCTGGAAACAAAATAAATTCCTTTGGAGTAGCAGACATGACCGGGATCAGCAACAAAATTCAACAGAGAGCGGACAATTGAAATTTTTCGTGACTTTTGAATCACCCTGCGTATATACCTACTGACTATGACAGTTTACATGCCACTACAGAAATCGTTCACTACAGAAATCGTTTTTGGGCGACAAAAATAATACAACTGGCCCCCTGTTGTTTGCAGCATTTTCGACATCGATTCACTGCGGATCTTTCGTTTGCTTCCATTCGCTTGTTATGGGATCATTGGAAAAAATAATGGATCGGGGGACTGGGATAGAACGGACTGAGGCAGAATGGGACTGAGGCAGAATGGGACTGAGGCAGAATTTTTTTGTCGGCCCCTGTCCCATTCTGCCTCAGTCCCATTCTGCCTCAGTCCCATTCTGCCTCTGTCCCATTCTGCCTCAGTCCCATTCTGCCTCAGTCCCATTCTGCCTCTGTCCCATTCTGCCTCTGTCCCATTCTGCCTCTGTCCCATTCTGCCTCTGTCCCATTCTGCCTCAGTCCCATTCTGCCTCAGTCCCATTCTGCCTCTGTCCCATTCTGCCTCAGTCCCATTCTGCCTCTGTCCCATTCTGCCTCAGTCCCATTCTGCCTCAGTCCCATTCTGCCTCAGTCCCATTCTGCCTCAGTCCCATTCTGCCTCTGTCCCATTCTGCCTCTGTCCCATTCTGCCTCAGTCCCATTCTGCCTCAGTCCCATTCTATCCCAGTCCATTCTATTCCGGTCCATTCTATCCCTGTCACCGGTCCCAAAATAATCACTAAATTGCAGCAAATCGGGAACATTTGTGCGAAAAGCCGAAAAGAATCACTTTAGGAGTGCAAACCGTCCATTTTGCGCGCAATTAGGGGTTAAAATTGTGGAAATGCACGTCAACGCTGTATGAAAATGCCTTCACAGAGAGACAAAAAAAAACGCACGATTCGAAGTGAAGTTTGGAGACATTTTCAGCTCACCGCAGGTTTTGCTCAAAAACGAATTCAACGGGTAGATTTGTGTTGAGAAAATTTAATTTCCATGCACAACTCTTATTCCTTTTCCATTGTTGCGTTGAAAGTTGCATCCGTCTGTTGAATTGTCTAGTGAGTTGAACGCGAGGTGAGTTGCAACGGAGATTACGGACGTTTATCTTTCAACGTATGGGTTTCCGACCTGCGCGATGGCGGAAATTTCGTATAGAAATAATTGTGGTTTTGGGAATTTTCGATCTGCCCAACTGAACATGCACACACGTGTGCATGTTCAGTTGGGCATGCACACATCCAGTTGTTGTTCAGTTGGGCATGCACACTTGTCTGTCAAAAACAGCCACTTACCTGACTAAACATTTTACTCTATCATAAGTCTTGGTGATGTATTTGTTATCGTCCTCTTTCAAGTGTTGATTCTGCATGACTCCGAACTCCAAGGTTTGAACCTTGCCGACCACAAGCGCAGGATGGTGGGCCATCTCACTGAACATTGAATGGAAATTAAACACTCTTTTCCCAGCCTGAAATCAATAATGGTTTCGTGCAATTTAATTTTTTTGGAATTGGTGAGAAGATGCATAAGACGATTGAGAAGGAAGAGGCCGTTTTTAGACTCGACTACAGTCAGTTGGATCGCAGATGATGGAGAGCCGATTCTTGACACGATTCCGTCGAGTCCGAACTCAAGCTGAGATCAGACTCGACGGGGTCTTGTCTTGAGAATAGGCCCGGAAGAATGTGGTGAGATTGAGACTCAAGTGAAATGAATTTAGAGAGCGTCAGAATGTCAAAAACCACAATATCAAAAACCAATATTGTCAAACGTCACAACATTAAATGTCACAATGTCAAAACGTCGCAGAAAGTCAAAACATATCCGATCCGCGCATGTCAAAAACTCTGAAATTAAACAAAATGGCAAAATGTCAAAATACCAAAAACACTAAAAACACAAAAATAAACGTCACAACGTCAAAACATCGCAGAACACCAAACCAATGGAAAAACGTCACAATGGAAAAACGTCAGAAAATGCATTTTTCCTGCCCATCACAACAGGTACGTCAAAAACCCGGAAGCGATCACAAAATATATCACGCTGCAGAAATCACAACTCACTGTTTTGGAATCGCTTTTGACACCTGCGACGAAAGCTGCTTTTTCTCGGTTTTCCTTCGAAGAGGCAACATGAATTGGGTCTAAAAAAGAACAGCAGAAAAGAAAACAGTGGTTGCGGATAGTTACTCTGTTACTCTTTCCGTAACCCACGACTCACGAGGCGAATAATTGCACAATGCGTCGAAACATTTCCACTGCGGAAAATTGTAGTTTTCACCTTGTTTTCACTCGAAGAATTTTCCCCTGTGCAGTTCTCACCTATGTTAGGCGGCAGAATGGGTGTTTGCAGATGGCTACTGGGATTCGTGCCGAAATTCGGAGGTCTAAATAAGCAACTCATACACTGGTTTATTTAAAATTTGACAGCCCGTCAACGGTGCAACGAAGCATTTCCAACTCATACAAGTGTGACACAATACGATAAATATTCAGGTATCCTTCCTGCACACGCACTGAAGCAAGAGCAGTCGCACACGTTATCATGCGAGGCGATAATGAACTCGTAAATTTAGAAAACCCCAATCAATGTCGCAACAGAAGTTAACATTTTTCTTTTTTAACGTTTGTTGTACCTGATATGTCGCTGTTATTATTTGTGTTTGAATAACGGGAGCAACAGTAAAATAGAAAAAGCGTGTGGGTACATTAAAATTTATCCCACTGTTCGAGTTACAGCAGAACGCTCACCCTCAGGTACCGCTGACCTTTCGAAGTAAAGCATTAATCTGGAATAGTATCTCATGCGCCTCTCAAAACCTTTGCACAAATCGTATACCCGAAAACTATAAATGAAACTCAAAACATTTTAAAACTAAAATGGCAAACCAAAAAAAGAACAAGAAAACCGTAAGTAACATTTTTTTAGGTGTCTATAGAAACTTGATTCCAATATAGGAACTTGATTCCAAAAATCTCTTCACATAAAATGTCCCAGAAATAGAAAACGATAAATTGTGGTTTGGTTGTGCATGGCCACAACCATGCAAACCGAAAAAGCACACCCATAAAAACAAAAAAAAAAAAAAGCCTGAAACCAAGAAGAATTTTGAATTGTTGAAAAACAATTGTGACTAACGTAACTTTTTCCAATCACAACTTACCATAAATGTGATCCAAGAATCTAGATTTCTGGTGGACTCCTTTTGGTGTTTTCCTGTTTTCATTCTTTGGACTTGAATGATGCAGAAGCATTGCAACAATATCGAGCAATCAAAGCAGCGAGAGCAGCTTAATTGTGCCTGCGAATGGAAATGAAAGCGTAATAAATGGAGGAACAGACCTGGTCCTACTGATATTTGGTCCGACCGTAAGCTGGTCCAACTGTAATCTGGTCCTGCCGCTTTGGCGCCTTGAAAAAAATTCAACCTTAATGTCATTCGGTCCAAGTAACAGGATAGGACCAAGTTACGTTGGGACCAGATTACGGTGGGACCAGATTAAGGTGGGACCAGATTGCGGAAGGACCAGATTAGGGTTGGACCTATAATGGTCACAGTATTTATCTGGTAACGGTATAGGACGAGATTAATTAAGGTAGGACCAGGTAACGCTAAGACTAAATATTAGTCTATTGGACTGGCGGTTGGACCAAATAGCAGTAGTATGACCAGTTCCTACGACCCCTAAATATTCGTATCCTTGTTTACCACACGCGAGTTTGTTTGGAAAAATAGACTATAAAACACAAGGCCCTCACCCGAATTTGCGTTTCAGACCTCCTGCATGTTGATGAATACAAGCGGCATTTCAAAACAGCCAAAAAAGCCAAAAATAGTAGCCCACCACAACGAAACCGCATTTGTTTCGTTTTTGGATCTCCTGCAAGGCTGCCAAACAAACCGAAAAGGTATATCAACATGAAAAGTGGGTTTGTTGGAAAATAATCGATGTTTCCATAGAAATGCAAAATGCAAATCGATCGCTTTTGAAATCAAATTTTGTCGCAAGCATGATTTGGAGCCAGCGGCATTTCACAAGATGTCGCCGCCATAAACAGCCCGCAGCGGCAAAGCCCCTCCGCGCTTTTTAAAAAGGCTTAATTTCGATGACAAATGCTTCCGCTGGTTCTGCATTCACTCTTCTTCCCCTTCCATTTCGTGCGTCACACATTGCACCACCTGTCGTACATTTTGGAAAGACAAGGTCGTATGCATGGCAATGAAGAAAACAAGGTATTTATATCCTATGCGTTTCATCGGTATCTCGCGTATCACTGAAGTATTTTTATTCGTATATTTCATTAGGCAAAACAGACGAACACGGCATATCTGCATTTAACTTTTGAACCCAAAGCAACAAATGCAAAGAACGGTGTTCCGAAAGTTTTCTAAACAAAACCCTTTGAAACACCTTTTTAACACGGGCTTCGATGGGAGTACCTCCATCTCTTCGATTTCAGAAAACTCGGAATTCAATGTTTCACATTTATTTCGTAAACGCCATATTCGCAAGAGAAACATTTCATGCCATCCACACCGGAAAACTGATCAGTTTCAAGGGCGGCAGTCCCCACCCCACGTTATTTTTGCTCGTGAAATTCCACCCCACGTTATTCTTGCTCGTGTCCAAATCATGTGTTTGAAATGTGTTTATTTTCCTGGTGTGTTTTTGGACCACTTTTTTCCTGAGAAAGGTAGATTTGGAGCACATGCGATTTGGAGCAGATGAAGTGTTCCAAATCGTTAACAAGGAAAATAGTGATCTAAAAATACACTGTGCTCCAAAATGATCCGAAAAGGATACTTGCGCATCTAAGCATGATGCGTTAAAAAGATACTCCATGAGTGTTCCAAATGGAACCTCCGATTTAGAGTGCTCGAAAAGGATTCGCCCCAAATATCTCCAAAAAATTTACAATGTTTTTGCTTTTGGCCTTTTTGGATCACATCGCATCTGAGGAATTGGGTACGGAAGATTTTTCGCTGAGAAGCTCGATACCTATTCGTCTGAACATGAGGAGCATGTCCGCATTTTTTAACATATATGCGGTGGATTCTTCAAGACAAACTCAAAGAAAAACATTTCCCAGTGAAGAGTACTCCAGGACCTTATTTTCCTGACTGGCTTCGCAAAACACATTCGATGTGTTGAGGAAAATGCAATCAACAGCTCGGAAAAGTGAATTGCTTGAATTGGTTTTAATCGCAACCAAACGTATGGGTGCCCTCAACAAATCCAGCCTGTTGCATCGATGCGCTTTTTTCGGCCAAACACCAAATGCAGCGCAGTTTGATTGTCTGGGGCACAGGCTGAAATGCGCCCCTTACCAATTCATGGGATACAAAATATGCAATGCGTTTTTTGGCGAAGCACACCAGCAGCGCTGTTTGATTGCCAAGGGGACAGCTGAAATGCGCATCTTCCCAATTTATGGGGTGTGCAATGCGCATTTTTTCGATGAATCACCAATTGCAGCGCCATTTGTTTGTCAGGGGCACAGCTGAAATGCACCCCAGACCAATTCATGGGGCATGCAAAGCGCTTTTTCTGCGAATCACCAATTCCAACGCCGTTTGTTTGCCAGGGGCATGGCTGAAATGCGCCCCTAGCAAATTCGTGGGGTGTGCAATGCGCTTTTTTCGATTAAACACCAATGTAACGCGTTTGTTTGTCAGGGGCACAGCTGAAGTGCCTCCCTGACCAATTCGTGGGGTATGCAATGCGCTTTTTTCGGCGTAACACAAATTGCAGCGCCCTTTGTTCCCCAGGAGCAAAGCTGAAGTGCCTCCCTGACCAATTCGAGGGGTATGCAATGCGCTTTTTTTCGATGAAACACCAATTGCAGCGCCGTTTGTTCGCCAGGGGCAAAGCTGACGTCCCTCCCGAACCAATTCATGGGGTGTGCAATGCGCTTTTTCCGGCGAAACACTAATTGCAGCGCCGTTTGTCTCCAGGAGCATATAGCTTCATGCGTGCAAAAACGAAAGTTTTTTTTATCCGAATCGCGATCATTTTCCGCAGGACAAACTGCACAGCGAACTGCGAAGCATCCCATTTCTTGGAAATTTTACGTAATTTTGCTCCTTCCACATTGCCATGGGCGCAAATCACGGGGGGGTTGGGGGGGTTCACCCCCCCAGAATTCGGTCAGTGGAATTCTGGAGGGGGGTGGGGCCCTTTTGCCAACCCCACAGAGGGCCCCTGCCTCAGCCCTTATTTTCCC
>JASGXE010009578.1:0-16398 GCA_030068105.1 Sinentomon sp. SZTP_YWyxl
CAAGCCAAAATGGGAACCCAAACGCTCTTTTTTAAATTTGTTCCGGGAAACAGGCAGTAGAACGAGGGATTTAATTCTCCTCTCCGTATATGTTTTAAAAAATTCTCCTTGCTTTGCGTGAATGAAGTCATACTAAGGATTGTGCCCTCTACGTGTGGCCAAGTTGTCCAAACAGCCAACTATCCCAGAATTGGCTGAATGATTGCCACTGATAAAGGTCGAGGTGCGTTTCAGGTTGTGAAAAAATTGGCAAAAAAATTGTATTAGAAGAAAATTGCGTGAGCGGCTATGTGCTTGAAGAAAAAACCAACCTTTTTTTCAAACGTTCATCAATAAAAACATCAATCAATCAATTCACACGAACCAGTGAAGGTTGAAAAGAAGTATACAAAGAAAAAAAGTTTTCGGTAAGAAAAGTTGACATTCACAGTTATCAACAATGCATTCGTCATGCGACTTTTCAATGTGTTTGCTCTTTTTGGGATGGTTCAGGTAAAGTCCGTGATCACAAATCAAATTGGAATTGCATAAAATGTTCATGCACATATTAGAAATCACCAATAAAATAAATCAACCATGAATCATTTAGGTGACGACAAATTCATAGATGCCGAAAACATCGCATAGCAGGAAAGAAACAAAATAAAAAAGTGATTGAAGTATGTGTAGGTAAAGGGTGTCCGGCGAAAATGGAAACGAAAAACACTGCAAGCAAGTGAACAGACGCAGCTCTTCTTTCGAACACCTGCGGTGCGGTTAGACTCTGCTTATCTGCAAGCAATATCTTGAAAGTTTTCAAAAAAGTTTTCAGCGTTCCGTCTGTGTGTGGATGACGCGTCAATAATAACATCCATTGTAACTTTAGCAAATGCAATCGCAACAGGGTGGGCCTGTGGTTCTACCTGCACACGATGAAGGCGCTCAATTGGGAATGGAGAGGGGCAAAAACGCATGTGCTACTCCTTGCACTTGCGAAAACTTGAAGGGTGGTGCGCCCACAGGCCGGGTCGCCAGTTTCCAAAACCTGCCGCGACTTTAGATGGCAGGACGGGGCCCCCAACGAGCACTGCTTTTTCCATGAGAGGGGACAGGGTTAGGTCAGGTTCAGATACCTTTAGAAGAAAAAAATATTTTTTTTTCTTGTAAGTAATGGGCCCCAAACGAGCATACTTGCGCAAAATGCTCTCAACCATCTGAAGTCGCGGCAGGGTTTGTAAAATCTCGGCCGGGTCCTGTCCTGTTCGAAATGATCACAAAAACTTGCAAGCATAGCGTTGGTCGTCAGAATGAATCGCCTGACTGTGGAGCAATGACACGTGAATGTTGTGAAATTGGTGTAGGTATGCTTCTTCCACAAAGAGTGAAATGCACGCACTAGTCAAAAGTTCAACGGTTTGCGACGTTTCTGTCGAAACAAATAAAAAGAAATCTGCCTGGAAAACTGCCATGGCCTGAAGTTGTGTGTATGAAGAAATTATGGCCGCTGAACCATTTCCAGTTGCAGGCAGCGCAATCCGAACACCCGTCACTTAGATGCAGGCACTTGCACTTTCAACTTTTGTCATTCCCGATGAAAACGATACAAACAAAATTTGTTTTTTTTTTCGCCCGAAAAACATTGAAAAAAAATTCCCGGCTGGCGCGTTTGCTGTCGACCGTCCCCGACGTCAGCCTCACCAAAAAATAGGTGCAATCATCGTTTCCATTTTCGCCGTGCACACTTTATATAAAATCAGCAATTAACTTTACGAATTTATCTGCTTATCGGTTTTTTTCTCTTTGTACTTCATTGAAATATTTCATTAGGAAGCAAGACTTGAAATAATGTCCGACTTAATGTTTTAAAAATCGAATAGATTAAGTTCGAAGGCTGAAGTCGTTAATCGCAAAATTCTCCGATTGGAGAAATTTTAACACCATCCCCGCTTTCAACGGTGATGATGTCGTTTTACACTTTACACGAATGTTCTGTTTTGCAGACTCCATTGCCTTTTTTTTTAATGGAGCCCGCATTAGTCATGAACTCCAACGAAGAGTTTTGCCGTATGGAGCGCATGATAGGCGAGGTTCTTTTCTGCAAGAGCTCTGAATTTAATTGGATTGAATATTTCTGTATTTCAGGGGGGAATTTCCCCTCATAATGCAAAAATTAGCAGCTTTGGTAAAAAAAAACGAAAATTGGAAAAACACGGAGTCAGCAACAGATATGCCACCACGTGGGATACCAATAGCTCACGGCATCCAGTTTGAGAATCCCGATAGCGTCAAAAGCGCTGAAAGCCTGCGTCTGACAATGGACATTGATATCGGAGGATTTAGGATCTTGACTGGGAGGTAATTCCAGTCTCCAGTAGCTTGCCCAAGGAATGACGCCTTGCCAAACTCTCTCTTGAAGTGAAGTGGTCTCACTTTTAAAGCATGATCCTGTCACCCAAATCCAGAACATTTATGCCCACATCAATTGCCTTAAGCAATTGTTCCTCTGAAAAAATCCAATTTAACTTCAGGGTGAACGATTGCGGGACTTTTATAAGTTGTCGTGTTTTGTTTAAAGAACGTGGAACACAGATTGTGCTTGGAACGCTCTTTCCACCCCCAGAATCACAAACAAGAACTCTAAAAAACATAAAATGCGGTCAATCTCTGTGTGCTGTGATTTGGATTTGAATTTGAAGCCATTCTGCAAGCAGCTAAATAATCTCGAATCGGAGGAAATAGCAGCATCATCGGAAATTATTCACAGCAAACGTTTTTTACGTATAACAGCCTTGTCAAAAAGGCTGTTATAACCAACTCGTAAAAGATGTTTGCTGCAAATAATTTCCGATGATGATGTTTCTTATTGTCTGCTATTTTTGAAAATCTGACAGCATTAATATTAATGATGCATATAACGACATTTTACGCCGAGGACTTCACCGGCACACCCACTCACGCATGTTTATTAAATTTCCTCCGAAAATTGATTATGAACCGAGGTTCCATTCTGGCGGAAACATCACAATATAACCGGAATGTCGTCATGTGAAAATGGTATATTTAAGTGATTTTTCAGTTCCCTGGTTGCGGATGACACTGCTATTCACTTGCTGCAGCATTTTTTGGCCTGACGCATCGGATAAAATAAATAGAAGAGGATACCAGAGGGCGGGTGTAGAATTTCTGCTCTTGAGAAAAATATGTATCGCGACCGGAGAAGCAGTTGAAGGTGCCTTCCGTTGCAGCTGTATATAGGCACTTCAGTGTCTGGCTTGGAACAGCTGAGAGTGAAGGGCTTTTCTCGGTGACTGAAGGAGTCAAATGAAACCGTGCATAGTTCGCGATTTCGAGAGACACATCGTTCTCCGTGGGTTTCTGAACTGATGCGTTGTGTTTTGGAATGCGGATCGGATATTTTGCGCTCTTGTGCATGTTGGTGACAAACTATATACCGAAAGAGATCTCAGTGCAGAACAGCATATCGAAGTTTCAAACAGATTCAGGCGAGTTTATGTTGATGCTTTGGCAAGAATGTGTTGTTTAAAAGGAAAGTGTCGGTTCAGTAAACGTTCCTCGTATTTCCATTCCTGTGCAGGTATAATTTGCATTTTGCCAATTGAATCGTTTCGGATTTTTATGTGCAAAAATAGATTATCTCAGCTTTGACAATGTTTATAAACAATGGTGAATCATTTAAACATTTGTAAACACACCTGCATAAAGATGATGCAGAAAGTACCGCCTGCCACAGGCATTCCACTTCCACAAAAGCTCAAAACGCTTCAAAACAAAAAACATAATAAATGTATACATATAGTCAATAACGATAAATTAAATCACAGCAATGTTGGCTCATTTGCGGTCGGCGTCGCATTTACTGCGGTTTCGTTTCCTGCAGTGTTTATTCCATGCGGCGTTTTTCTTCTATGGTTTCTCGCTACGGAGAATCAAGGACGCAGATTACAGTTGATGCTGATACCTTAGGCCGAATCATTTTACCTGGAATTGAATGAATGGCCAGAAATCATAATTGGCTGAGCGAAGCGAAGCCTCTGATTCTACTTTTTTTGGCTGAGCGAAGCGAAGCCTCTGATTCTACTTTTTTTGGCTGAGCGAAGCGAAGCCTCTGATTCTACTTTTTGCGCTTGTTAGCGGAGAGTTTTGTGTTTCAGAATGATAAATTTCTGTCAAACGTTTCTCAGGTTCCACTCATCACACAAACACGCTAATTGGCTCGTTGGATTCCTGTATCTTTCCTGCAATCAATCCCCCTTTTAGTCCTGAACCACCATGGGGTTTTGGCGCTGTGGCCCATTTTCTGGGGTAACTCCAAAAATTAATCGTTAGCTCGCATTTCGCTGTTCTCTCTTTGTGCATAGAGCAGAAAAAATTATTGTGCTGGTGAAGTTGTTTGTTGGACCAGATGGGATATCTATTGGGCTACTTTTACGCACAAATAGCATCGTTTTTGTCCATACCCTTAACCCCAAAATGTACCACAAAATATCAACTGCCCATTTCATTAGAGCGCTAGAAATGATGGGACTGGCGATTTATTTATTGGGTTAGACAGGATATTTATGGGTCTATCGGACGAAAGGCTTATTTTTTATCAATCCCTCAACCCCAAAAAGTAGCCCAAAGTCTCAACTGCTTTCTGCACTGCCGCGGTGGAAATGGTTGGACTGGCGAATTTGATCATTGGGTATCATAGTGTTTGTATTGCGACACTTTAGCGCATTAGCAGCTCCATGTCTATAGACATGGTCAGCTGACCATCTCCAATACCCCAAATACTACCCAAATCCACTGCCCACTTCACTACATGAGTGCAAATGATGGTTGGCGAATTTGTTGATACGAGTAGAGCTATTCGCATTGGTCAACTTTATCACCCAAATATATCGCTTAATTTCTGCTACTGATCAGTGCTAACCCCCAAAAAGTACCCCAAAGTATCCAATGCCCGTTAGATTAGAGCGGTGGAAATGAAGGATTGGCGAATTAATTTATTGGGCTAGATAGGAAACTCATAGGTCTACTTTATCGAAGTTTATTTCTGATGTCCTCCAAAGTAATGTCCCCCAAAAGTATCAACAGTTTACTTTACTGCGGCGGTGGAAATGATAGGGCTGGAGAAGTTGTTAATTACGTATCAAAAGGTATTGGGCTTCTTTGGGCATAAGAAACTTCGTGTGTGACCAAAATATAGTACCCCAAAATATAGTACATACCCCAAAGTATCCAATGCACACTTCACAACAGCGGTGGAATGATAGGGCTGATGAATTTCTTGAGAGCTATTAGATTGGTCTACTTTATCATCCAAATAGCTTCGTTTCTAACCGCTGATCATCTCCTTGACTGCAACAGTACCCCAAAAGTGTGCAATACCCTTTCACTAGATCAGTCGAAATAATGGGCCTGACGAATTTACTTATTGAACTAGGTAGTATCTTTATTGGTCTACTTAATCCCACAATTGGCTTCTTTTCTGATCTATCCCTTATTTTCAAAAAGTACCCTTGGTATTTTCTTTAAAAAATAGGTTGATTTTATTTTATGTTTGTGACCTACTACCAAAGCCTGTTGTAGCAGTATTGTCTTCAATAATAAAAATAATAATACCCCAATCTGTCAACTGCTTACATCATTGCGGTGATGGAAATGATATGCCTGACGAAGTTGATCATTGCGCAAGACTTTCCCATGTAGGCCAAAGCAGCTTCGGGTCAGATCATCCCACGTCCCTGTCTGACCATCCCCATCCCTTCTCCACTTCACGAGAGGGCACGCGAATTTGTTTATTGTGCTTAAACGTGCCCCAATCATCCATTGCCAGCTTCACTGCAGCGACGGAAATGACAGAGGTGGAGAAGTTGTTGATGATTGGGTGAGATCGGATATCTATTCGTCTACTTTAACGCACTAATAAGCTTAGGTTATCATCACCAACCACTTAACCCACGAAAGTGCCCTAAACGCCAACATACCCACTGCTCACTTTACTTTTGAGCGGTGGAAAACGAGTCTGGCAACGTTGTTGATTGCTAAGATTGTTTTGTATATCTAATGGCCATTGGGTTATTTTATCGTACAAATAGCATCGGTTCTGCTCATCGACCAAACCTCAAAAATGCTCTAAAGTTTTTGCACGTCAAACTTCTCCGCAAGTGGTGAAAATTGAGCTGGCGAACTTGGCGATTAGGTGAAGTCATTCCTTAGCAGAGCATTTGAATAAATATCACGTTCGTCTCGGCTCAACCTTTTTTGTTGTTTTCTAATTCGACAACTCTATAACGGTTGAAGAAAGCTGGACACTGAAAAGATCAGCATTTAAGGCTCGCCGATCATTTCATTGTGATGATTTTTCAACCGGAATCGACTCAACCCCTTGCTTGATGAAAACAGTTGCGTTGATGAGCGCAGGTGATATAAAGGGTGTACGGCGAAAATGGAAACGATAATTGCACCTATTTTTTTGGTGAGGCTGACGTCGGGGACGGTCGACAGCAAACGCGCCAGTCGGGAATTTTTTTTCGATGTTTTTCGGTGCAAAAAACAAATTTTGTTTTTATCGTTTTCATCGGGAATGACAAAAGTTGAAAGAGCAAGTGCCTGCATCTCAGTGACAACTTCGTTCGGATTGCGCTGCCTGCAACTGGAAATGGTTCAGCGGCCACAATTTCTTCATACACACAACTTCAGGCCATGGCAGTTTTCCAGGCAGATTTCTTTTTATTTGTTTCGACAGAAACGTCGCAAACCGTTGAAATTTTGACTAGTGCGTGCATTTCACTCTTTGTGGAAGAAGCATACCTACACCAATTTCACAACATTCACGTGTCATTGCTCCACAGTCAGGCGATTCATTCTGACGACCAATGCTATGCTTGCAAGTGTTTGTGATCATGTCGAACAGGACAGGACCCGGCCGAGTTTTTTGCAAACGCTGCCGCAACTTTGGTTGGTTCAGAGCATTTTGCGGAAGAATGCTCGTTTGGGGTCCATTACTTGCAAGAAAAAAAATATTTTTTCTCATCTAAAGGTATCTGAACCTGACCTAACCCTGTCCCCTCTCATGGAAAAAGCAGTGCTCGCTGGGGGCCCCGGCCTGCCATCTAAAGTTACAGCAGGGTTTGGAAACTGGCGACCTGGCCTGTGGGCGCACCGCCCTTAAAGTTTTCGCAAGTGCAAGGAGTAGCACATGCGTTTTTGCCCCTCTCCATTCCCAATTGAGTGCCTTCATCGTGTACAGGTAGAACCACAGGCCCACCCTGTTGCGATTGCATTTGCCAAAGTTACAATGGATGTTTATTATTGACGCGTCATCTACACACAGGCGGAACGCTGAAAACGTTTTTGAAAACTTTCAAGATATAACTTGCACATAAGCGGAGTCTAACCGTACCGCAGGTGTTCGAAAGCAGAGCTACGTCTGTTCACTGGACACGGCCACTTGCTTGCAGTGATTTTCGTTTCCATTTTCGCCGGACACCCTTTATTGTTTGTTGGATTGTTTGTTGGATTAGAAGGTATCTGGTAGGTAACTTTATATAGTACTTACAAATATCTTCGTTTCTGCTGATCCCCTCAACCCCAAAATCATTCCGAATTGTTCCCATCCAAAGGCCCCATATCAGCAAAAATGATTGGGCAGGAAAGTATCAAATATTGGTCATATATTCACCTCAGCAGGGCTATGTTGGTAAAGAAGCAGATTGTGCTCGACTCAACCTCTCACACCTGGAAATGTACCCTGAAGCCCATGTACAGGTTCCTATGAGCGGTAGTAGTGAAAGGGTTAAAGAAGATACGATTGAACCAAGTTGCTCCTCGTCGCTTGGGCTTTCAGCCAAGTTCTGTTTTGAGGTCGAATCAGTGCAGACTCTTGGAACTTCCGGACACAGGAGACATCACACGTTTTCGCCTGGTTGATCATAATCATGCTCCATTTTTCGCGCTCTTTTTCGGCGACGTTTTCAGGATGACAATAACCTCAGCCACGCCTTTCTCGCGAAGGGCTTCTCCTGGATATTCACCTCAAGGCTCGAAGGGTTCTCGACAGCTGTTCATGAATATCCTGTTTTCGGACAGAAGCATGCAGAAAACGGTCTTGGACATGTGGCCAATTCTCCGGAATGCCCCAGAAATCAACCCTCAATTCAATTTTGACCAACTTCAGAAGGAAAACATACGCTATTTGGCAACTCAAGTTGCCGCATTTTGTGTTTCATTTGCAAGAATTCGGCGAAACACGTCCTCACAAATTCGAATTCAATAAGTATGCTCAGAAATAAATACAATAAGCGAGTGTTTTTCTGCAATGTGTAAATAGGGGAGAACGTGTCGTGTCAAGTGAAATCTCAGAAAGCGATGCTTGCTGACACTTTTGAACTTTTTTTCCTGAAATTCACTGCTAATGTAGTACACCATGCACCTCGCTAGCGATAACACGGCGATACGATTCCGCAGTAACATATTGTGAATAATAATTTAATTGCGTTGTTGTAAGCGCAATCAATCTGAGTGATGAAAAATGATGACGACACCTCGAAGGCGAATCTTATTTTAGACCTTCAATTTACCCGTTCATGCTGTAAGCCCTGAATTTTCAGACATTTGGCCAAAAGAAATGTAAAATTTCATCAGAACAGCCAAATTTCAGGTGGCACCCAAGTAAACGCAGAGTACACAAAAGACAAAACTTTTTGGATTTCGCAAATGTCGTGGAGCTTATCGCCAATCGCTTGCGTCAAATTGTGCCCAATTTTTGATGCCGGATTCCGGAATTGGCACTTGATTCTCTTCTGACAGTTGAGAGCTTTTTAACAGGATGATAATTCGAAGTAGAATTCTTTTTATTGTATAGTGTAACGAAAATTCAATCACGTGGCAATTTCGGTCAGTTTCGTTCGGGTCAGTTTACTGGAAAGGTTCCGCTTCTTGCAGTGTTTTTTCCTTGCAGCGTTTTATTTCCATGGTAAGGAAAACGCTGCAAGGAAAAAACACTGCAGGAAACGTAACTTAACCAGTAAAATGACACTGAACGCAACTGGGCCGACATTGCTGCTGTGATTAAATTTTCCGTTACACAATACAATGAAAAAATGAAAATTCTTTAAAGAAGTTGTTGATTTCATCAAAATATTTGGCGCGATTCTATCTCTAGAGCGATTTCATGACACTGTAGACATACTTTGGACAGGGCATGGTTGACAAAACCAATTGATTGACCAAATGAACCCATTCAACAGACAGTGGTCTGTTAAATGGATGAGAATGGGATCAAAGGTGAGACATCAATTATTTTTGTCGATTTCATGAGATTTAACAATACTTTTCCGAATCAACGCCGGAGGAAATTTCATCCGAAGTAACAAATCTGACCTCAGGCGGTGCAAAATTTCGAGACGGCTTTTTTTCTCTTCCTCGATTTGGTGAAAAGACTCAATTTCAATTTCAATTTCAATTTCAATTTATTAAAATTAGTTCGCATTAATGGGTGAACATTGTCGCCGTAAGGCCCGTCAGAAGAGAATAAAATCAACAAAATTAAAAAACGACCGAGCAGAGGAAAACATGTGCCAATAGGTATGCAAAAAAAGGAAATATTTTCCCCCGCGGTGGCCATTTAGAGAACGAGAATCGGTGAACTTGCCGGGAGAGAATTCCAGTTGTTTTCGACTCCTTTTTACGAAAAGTATTTTGTTGGACAAATAATACTCCAGCCGTTCCGTGACCCACCAGACTAAGAAGCTGGCAATTTCATTCTGCTCTCCATTCAAGTGTTCAGCTGACCCCTTTTGTATTCTAGTTTTATCATAAACAGCGATTGCATGGTTTTTATACTCCTGCAAAATTTCACGCGGTCAAGTCACAAGTGCCATCGAGAAATGACAGTGGTGTCTCCCGGCATTTGCAAACGATGTTCTTTTCGCAGAAAGACAATGAGGGGACTGAATTTTTATCAGCGATGTAAAAGAGGATAACGGGCTGGGTTAAAATTGCATCGGAGAAAATGGTCCCCCATGCCTATATGCTACAATCAATTTGAAAACGGTTCAGAAAATGCACGGTTCGCTCAGCCTACCCGCGACTGTACACGCGGTACTAGTTTATTGGCCTCGGGAAGCCTCGACGTGCAGAACAGCACGTGCCAGGCCACTTGGGCATGGTGATTGGCATTTCCCTGAAGCATGATAATTCAGGCGAAATTGCACCTGCAGTTGGGCTCGAAGCAAGCTCTGTGAGGCGGATTAACTTGCGATATCATCAACCTGTTGCGGCAGCAGAGAGGCTCGGAGAGGCCAAGGTCCACTTGCCGAGGAAGATGAGAACATCGTGGCCGGAGGATATTGGACAAATTATTAGGCAAAATACAAGTTGAGCCATATGTAAGGAATTTTTTACTAAAAACGAAACGAAACAAAAGCAAAACAAGAACCAGCCAATTGACCATTGTGGAAAGCAAGATTGTGAGAAGAGCCATGCCGAACTAAAATGAGAGGAAAAAACAGAAACAAGCCCATACAAGCTATTTTTGCTCACCCTGCAGTGCTACAGGTAAAATTGTTAGACCAAATACTTTTCATGGTCAATTGGTCAAATTAAAATGTGCAAACGCTTATCGAAAAATAACGAAAAATCAAAACGGCAGACGCTTTGCAACATAGAAGAACAAACGCGTGAGAAAACTGACTGCGACCATCGCTGAGCTAACCGTTTTACCAAGGAATGTAGCCTGTGTTTGGGTTCCTCGTCCGTTGGCGTGAAAACATTTGCACCCAATTTGCTTTTATTCCTTTTTTCAGCTTTTCATTCCTCGGTTTTCTTTCACTGTGCTTTCGGTGTGCCGCGTTCAGAAAACTGGTTCCCCATCACTTTTATTGTTGAGGCGTCAGGGCTCGTCATCAGCAGCGACCTCACTGCACAAATGCGAGACCCATAAGTTTGAGCAATGTCAGTTTTTGCTCAACAACCATTTCTCACTAAAATGTTGACACTTGTGAGGAATCATTAATTCCATAAAAGGTGGATTAGTGTCACCTTACCAAAAAGCAAATTCATTTTAGCGACTTCCCTGCGCTGTCGCTAACGAATGACTCAAAGACTTGTTATGCAAAAGATGGCGGTTGCCACAGCATGTGTTTTATTTCCTAAAGGCCTGAGTTCTGAGGAAAAAAGAGCACTTTAGAGTTGTTATCTTTCAACTGTTTTCTTTCCGAGCGAAATAACATCTTAAGGAAGATTCATTCGTGTGCCTTTTGTTATAGTGCCAAATTGAAGGCATGTTGCAAAATCTTCCCCTGTCATATACCTACTTTCTCGGTTGAATGTCAAAGTTTTAAGATCTCGCATTTCGGCATTTTCGCGAAAGGACTATAAGGCTGTTTTTCCAAATAAATAAAGAGTGGTACAGGGTTAGGCACCGCGTTCAAATTTGTGGCCTTCTCCCACGATGATTGGCGTGCTGTATAAAGTCAATAAAAGCCTCAGCCTCCATGAACATTTTGGAGCATTTATGGGAGTCTCTTGTCTGGAACTGGAAGAGCGGCATCAATCGGTCGGAGGTCATTCAGTATTCAAGACATCTGAATCACTATATGTGACAATTTTCATAGTCGAAAGAAAGAAGTTATTAAGGATTCACGAGACAAACATGCACACGACTTTGCAAATTCGTGACAATAATTCTTCAACAAACAACCACCAACCAAATAATTGTTAAAAGTCATGCATATTACAAGTCCATTTCTTGTCGTTTGCCTTTATTTTTATGATATTAAGGCATGCCAAAAAACTTCACCTAGACAAAATTGACGGACTTAGGATGTCGTGAAAACCGCTTTGCCTAATCCCACAAAAGCGGATGAAAATGCATCAGAATCCGAGAATTTTTAAAAAGATGCGTTCATGGATTTTTGGATCCCTTTCCTTTCACTTTAAAAATGACTTTTTTGATGCTATTGACTGTTAAAGCCTGTTCTCTAAGGCCTGTTCTGAGGTTCTGTTCAAAGATACTTGACGATTTCATGTTTACTGCTCTCTTTGCACTTCACTATATGTCGCTTTCGTTCCGAAACCTCGGATCACCGCCCCTTTTCCAAACGGGTTTGCGAATAGTATGACGGGACAGTGCACCAGCAGGTAATCGCTTATCTGATTTTCAGCCGCAGGTAGTCATGGTTTCCGTGTATGGTTCTCCACAGTGACTATGGGTCAGTCCAAACCGATTTTGGATTGTCCTCCGCAATTCTTTTTTTAGCGTGAAGTGGTTCCTGACCTAAGATTAGCTATGGTGATGAAAGCCCACTCGAGACTCGTTTCATCTCGAGAGAGACAACTTTACGAATCCCGATGGAAACCCAATTCTCAATGGACTATTAAATACGAACAATAGGCTCAAATGCGGACGTTTTTCTCCTACGAAAGACAAGGGATCCGTGATCCAATAAGTTCCTTTCAGCCTCACGTTGCAGATGCGGCGAGTGTGATTCTCAGTATGTTGTTTGGCACTAAGCGTGTCTCGCTTCCACATTCTTCCAGAATTATTGCACGGCATGGATTTTTTGACAACGGCACGTTTCCATTGAGGTGTTCTTCATCAGAGGGGTTTGATATTTCGTCAATTGGGACATTTGGGTAAATGGAAATTACGTTTAACATTTAACCTCTGTTTGACCTCTCTTAACCTACTTAACATGTCCAACCTCTGTTTAATCTCTGTTAACTCTGTTTAATCTGTTTAACCTCTGTTTAACCTCTGTCTAACCTCTTTTTAACATCTTTTTAACCTCTTTTTAAAAAAAATGAAATGTGGCTTTCCTGTTGAGTCCTTTTTGCACCCTTCCTCTTTTATCTTTCTTGTGATCTCTCACTCTTTGAAAGATCTTATCTTTTTCTTGTTCATAGACTATTTGATTTCTTATTATTTCAGAATTTGAAGTTCAAACAATCTCTCATACATAATATGCTCAATCAAACTTTCATTCTCCTCCGCCCCTCGGTGGGTTGTCTTCCGATTCCTCACTGCAAAAAGTTCGAAATCCCTGCTCGGTCAATGGATAAAATAACGGACGATTTCGACTGCATTCGGAGGCCAAAATTATCCGAAGTCGGGAGAGAAAATGCGATCCTGCCGACCTGTCTCACCACGTAAAATCATAAACCCCACAACATAATCCCTGGACAAAAAAATCCCGAAACTGCATCCAAACCAACTTTCCTCGCAACCAAACTCATCGTGAAGAAATCCTCAGAATGTTTACGGCGAGGTGAACGGTCCCGTGGAAAACAACTTCGGCAGAAAGGTCCATGGGAAAAGCTTGATTTTCATGGCAGATCGATAGGGGGCTGTCAGCGAAAGTCAAGACAAGAAAACCTTGTCACATTTGGACGAAATTCACACCAAAGTAATCTCCCACTGGACCCTTCTCTCCGCTGTAAAACCGTAAAAACAATTCCTCTCGACCTATCTCTCCAACCTTTGTGATAAATTATTTATCCACAGCCGTCGATGCGGATTGTGATGTGGGTAGACAAATGGGGTGAGGCAACCAGAAACATCCAACAGCGGAGAGATCATGACGGGGGCAACACTAACTCCAAACTGCGAGGTATATTTTCGCCATGTAATTCAATGGAAAAAATTAACCACCTCGGTGAGCTGATAGCGCTACCTTGGTGATGATCTCTCCACCGCAACACATCTTACTCCGTGTGTCCACATCACCCATGTATTGATAGGTAAGGAAATTGTGAAGCTTGATTGGACCCATAAGGGGACTCGAATTACGTTCTCGACATCAGACAAAATCAAAAGCCGGACATTGATAAAAGTGTATAGAATAGACTTGTAATTCAGCCACACTTTCATATTGCGACATCTCTAATTAGCTCCCTGCCAAATTGGCACCTTTTGCCATCTCTGGAAGAGCTTTACCATCTCTGTTCTTAAAAATATACTTCATGAGGCATCAAAAACCACTTGTCCACTGCCGCTTTCAGCTCCAATGACAATTTTGAGGTGCCTCCATGGTTTTCTTTGAAATCAAAAAAAATGTTATAGTCGAAAAGAAGGGACTTGAAAGAAGAACCAAAAGGGTTTCGTGAAACTGTCTGACCTGAAGGTCAGGTGGTAACCATAATTTGACCAAACAGATGACCACGGGGATCTGATTTAGCTGAGGAAAACTAAACTATACAAGTTTTCATCTCAAGTTTAATGCGGCATCACACAATGGAAAAACACTGACGAAGAAAGACAATCATTCGGCAAAAAAAACGTTGAAATGAAACACTTTTTTCACTGGTGAAATGAGGTGAAAATGTTCATGATTACTGACCATTCGCCCCCCCCCCTTTTTCCCAAAAATGGAGTTGTGAGAGTTAAACTTAACTTGCTGAAACCTTTTTGAGCTGTTTATAGAAAGTGATGGTCTTGAAATGGCTACTGAAGTACCAACATTTCTGGATTGAATGGCTGCTGATGAATACTGTGATGCGTGTTCCCAGAGAAATGAAGGAAAATGGAATTAACCCTGCCTGAAGATTTGACTTTGAACCCATGCACAGCTTATGGAAATGGTGGTGAGTCATGATGCCTGCCCATTGTTCGCGGCTGAAAGAACCATGAGAAATGAAAAAGCCCTCAAAACTTTGCCGAAGAATGAATTCAAAAGAGCTTTTGCGCAAGGTCACGAAAGGCCATTAAGTAGATACATAGCCTTCGCTACAACACTAGCGCTATTTCAGAAATTGCGGGGTTATTCAATTCAATAATTATTCTCAGTTGAGAAAGTTTTTCCCAACAAGGAGAAACCCTTAGAACGTCCTCAGAAGAGCCAATTCTAAATGTGAAAACCCTGATACCAAAAGTTTTAAATATTTTGAAAACCAGTGAAATTGAAAAGGCTTTCGCCAATAAATTGGTAAACTTGGTAGAATTCAACATTGAATTCAAGAGACAAAACCTTTCCAAAAATCTGGGAGGAAATTATTTTCAGTCACCTGATTTTCAGTCTTCCCCAAAAACATTGAGTTATGACCGCCGGATAAATTCTCATTTTGAAAAAAGTTGTCTTCCATGCAATCTCAACTACACAAAATTTTATGAAATAGCTTTCAGGCCTTAATTAAACCACACAATACTGTACCCAGAAATCAAGGTTTGAAGCTATGAACTCACCTCCATATACGGAGCGTTGAATCACTTAAAATGAAGAAAAACGTTATACACACATCCAGGACATTCAAAGCGCTATGTCCTGGAAAAATATGCATGGAAGATGCCGGATTTTACTGTTGAGTTCCGAGCCCACACATTGAACTGATGGAAATTCATGGTCATTTAAGAGGGCATTTAACGGCAGGAAAACCTTCGATTTCAGGCATTTTCTCATAGTTTTATAGAGCTCATGATACAAAAATACTCGTAACTGCTCGTATATGAGGCCAAAGGAAAGCTAACAAAACCAGGGAGCTGACCGAATCGGAAACAAATGGTGGAAAATTACGTTTCGATGGTCTTCGCCCGCAGGAGAAGAGGGTTTTCGCTCCAACGGGCGAAGAGGGGTTTTGCGAAGTCTGCACAACGGAACAAATGGAACAGGAGAAAGCCGCAACGGTTGTTGACATTTGATAACATGTGGGATTGTGCCGGACTGACAACTGCATGGCCGCAGAGAGATGCTTCGAAAGCGGCGACAACCCATCTTTTCTGCCAGAATGTCCGTTTTTCGACGAGGTTACGCGATATTCCAACTAGACCTGGTCTGATCCAGGATATACCTTCGAACAGACATACGAAATGGAGATGGCGCTGCTCCTTTTGTTCTGTGTCGGAACAGGAAATGTAATTGCGTTTCGGAATAAATCCTCTTGCGGGTGAAAGCAAATACGGGACAACATGAGACAAAAACATTATGCAAATTCTCTCTCATTCCATCGGGACCGTTTTTTGATGTTGAAAAACATCGACAGCCCGAAGAACGAACGGAAATTCTAATTGGCATAGCACTGATTCGAACTCATTGCCTGGAATAATATTTCAACAAAAACAATCCCTTTGTGAAAGCGACGAAATCTACAACGCACGATGGATTTTTAATATTTTTATCTGTTTTCATTTTTTACGTTTCGCCTCTCCATCTGTGGACCCACCCAACAAGCAAATGGGTCGAGAATATTGGAAAATCGAACTTGTCGATGCCTCGATTCTTTCAACTCTCGTGAAGTGCTTTTGCGATGTACAGCGTCTACCAACCGTCTTCGAACATAGGAGAAATTTTAAAGGCTAAGCTAATACATGTGCCATCTAAATTTTAACAACAGGGCTTGGTGCAACTTCACACCTTACACGAGTGTCATGATGTTTTGCAGCGCGGAACGCCTCACGTATTATAAATGGCCCCGGAG